>LNAC01001478.1:62559-76348 GCA_002007465.1 Ailurus styani | reverse complement strand
TTTTTTTTTTTTTGCAAACAGAACTGTTTACTTTGTAGTCACAGGCAAATGGTAGAATGCTCATCATTGATATTTCTTGCTGAAAGGAAGAAAGGAATGCTGTATTTTAGTGATCTCTTGAAGAGAGGCTAGTTCTCAAAAGACTTATCTGATGAATTCACATTTTGAAGTCTAGCTTCAAATACTTTGGAGGACAGAATATCAATCAGAACCATTTCTTGCAGTTCACCCCGCTGGTAACTTCTAATGCCTCGAGTCATAGAACTTAGATCTAGTGGAAATACATTCCTATCCAACATTGGCTGGTCCCAAGCCTCTGCATCAGAAAGTGTCTCTTCTTCATGCAGAGGAAGGATTTTGTCACATATGATGAAATAACCCAAAAAGAAAGACTCCGACTTCTTTTTGGTGATTCAAAGATAAGTATGGAAAGTCCTGAGCTGAGGTAGGGACTTGACCTCAGTGTAGCCTACCTTGACCTCACAGGAGGCCAGGGAATAGTTGCTTCTAGAATCGTTACATGAGTCCTTTCTACTTCATAGATACAGTCTCAGATCTATGCAGGGCACCAAATACAGTAAAAGCCAAATGGAGAATGGAGATGTAAGACATAAGAGTGTTTAAATAAACATTTATCTTTGAATGTTTTCTTAAACATGTATCTTTTTAAAATATATCTAAATATTGGTAATTCTGAGTATTCAACGTAGAGCAAAGCCAAACACTTGGCTCCATTCTATCTTGATTTTTACTGCCTTACAATGAAGTGACACAAAGATGTATCAGACGATTATAGATACTGTTGGTGCCTGATCAGGATTCCATTTACCTTCTAGTACACCCATATCCCAGCTGCTCTGAGAATTTGCTGCTTGTGGTTAACAGCTGCCATCTCATCTCCAAACTTCACCTTGGCCACTGGGAGCCTTCTCTCTCTCTCTCTCTCTCTCTCTCTCTCTCTCTCTCTGTCTCTCTCTCTCTCTCTCTCACACACACACACACACACAAAGGGAAAAATATGTCAGGTTCTATTTCTAGAGATTAAGACCAAGACAAACACCCATTGAGAGCCATCAGGAAATTATAGTAAGAGACTGATGGGTCTCCATGCAGAGGGAGACAGTTGAGCAAAGAGGAAGAAGTTCTATGTGGCATATGAAGGGATAAATGCAGTTCATTCTTACACAGTGCTCTGATGCCAGAACACTCTGGATATTTAAACAAATGTATTTAATTACCTGCAATGGGAAATTGAATGCCTATGGTAGTTTATTATACCTGGGAATACATAATTTAAAAATTTTTGAGCTACAAAATAATCTATAAAGTTAGAGACCTTTCAAAAGTAAGCATAATGGATATGCATGGTAAGAAAGAAACCCAAAGATTCCTTATCTGCAAGTCTCAACACAGATTTAAGAGTTAGGTGTCTTTCCTTGTTTGCAGATTCTGAGAGAAGAACATTTATAACTTTAATCAGTAACTCATTTCAATGACTAATGATTTTACAGTCTGAAATCTCTTATTTTTACCTAATGCAATTGTTTGCCATCCAATGTAAATTTCCTTCCCCTCTTCTCGCCTGTGTAGATTTGAGGAATTGCTGAAATCTCTCCCCTTTACTTTAATGAGAATTCTTATTATTATTTTCATTTGGGGTAGAAATGGGATGAGCATTCCCATTCCTCTAGCCTAGGGACAGGGCTCTCTAGGACCTCCCACTGGTTACAAACACATAGATATTTTTGATAAAATATGCTGATATCCGTGCTGGAATGGCAGAAAGAAATGAAGGCTCTAGAAACAAAAAGGGAATGTAAAGCTAGGAAGGCAAATTATAAGCTGATAATCTGATAGTCTTAGCCAATTGTGGGTCTGATATATATCCTAGGATTTTGGAGTGGGCTTTTACTATTGTTAGGAGCTCAGCTGAGCTGTCAGGTGTCCAAGCAGCCAATTAAAATAACAAGCCAAAAATGGGAGTTCAGTCTTTAATCAGTTACTGCCCTGGTAGAAGCAAGAGGCTAAAACCAGAGAAAGCTCCAACTCCCCGTTCCCATTTTCCCTCATGGAAGTGCACACTGGTTAAGGGTCAGGTTGGGGGATAAGGGATCTTTTCTCTGTTGAGAGAGCTATGAACCCCTGCCGTGGGGGCTGGGGGGTGGAGCAAGGGAGAAGGACGGAAGTACTGGGGACTGAGAGTGGGAAATGTGTCTTCAAACTTCCCCATTTTCCTCCATAAGAAGGTTCAGTAGAGGCTCCTGAAGAAAACCTCTGCCCAAGACCTCAGATAAACAAGCTTAGGAATGAAGGTGCCTAACTAGTATTGTAAATATGTGATCAAGCAAGGCTGACTGGGGTAGCCTGAGAATCGGACTACAACTCCCCCCACCCCTCAGGCTAGTGGGGGATGGCAATTTTCCCTGTGAGGCCTAACAAATAAAGCCTTTGTCATAGTCTATGGTTGGGCCTAAAAATCACACACAGCTATTTATTTATTTATTTATTTATTTATTTATTTATTTATGTATTTATGTATTTATGTATTTATGTATTTATACATACCAGTTTTTCATTATTTTAGATTTTTTTATCTATTTGACACAGAGAGAGGGAGAGCACAAAGGCAGAGCAGCAGAGGGAGAGGGAGAAGCAGGCTCCCTGCTCAGTAGGGAGCCTGATGGGGGGGGGCTACATCCCAGGACCCTGGGATCGTGACCCGAGCTGAAGGCAGACGCGTAACTGACTGAGCCACCCAGGCGCCCCTCACACACAGGATTCCTCAAATGCCATGTAAGGACAGGTTATTCTGTTCTTGTCCTTGTTAGAAGCCGTGTCATTGGAACTGATATCGTTATTAAGCTAGGATCTTGGGAGCTTTCTCCTTGGTAAAAAGCATAAATGGACTCACATCCACTAGTCCACAAAAGGAAAAAAATAAGCTTCTTTTTGCTTGAATCTCTATGTGGAACAAAAATCTCACATTGGTACAGATATACCTTGTTGTATCATCCTTCGCTTAATTACACTTCACAGATACTGCATTTTCTTTTTTTTGCAGATTGAGGGAGTGTGGTAACCTTGTGCTGAGCTAGTTGATCAGTGCCATTTTTCCAACAGCACTTGCTCACTTTGTGTCTCTGTTATGTCTCAGTAATTATCATAACATTTCAAACTTCTTCATTATCATTACATTTGTTATGGTGATCCGAGATCAGTGATCTTTGATTTTACTATTATAATTGTTTTGGGGCACCACAAACTGCACTCATATATGATGCCAAACTTGATCAATAAATGCTGCGTGTTCTGTTCCATCAACCAGCTGTTCCCCGGACCTCTCTCCTCTTCAGGCCTTCTTATTCCCTAAGACAAAACGATATTGAAATTAGGTCAGTTAATAACCCTACAATTGCCTCTACATTTTCAAGTGAAAAGAACAGTTGCATGTCTCTCATTTTACATCAAAGCTAGGAAATAGGAAATAATTCAGCTTGGTGGGGAAGGCATGTTAAAAGCCAAGACAGACCAAAAGCTAGGCCTCTTGCACCAAACAGCTAGTTGTGATGCAAAGGCAAAGTTCTGGCAGGAAGTTAGAAGTGCTACTCCAGAGAACATATGAATGATAAGAAAGCAGAACAACCTTATTGCTGATATGGAGAATATTTTAAGGGTTTGGATAGAAGATCAAACTAGGTGCAACATTCCCTAAGGCCAAAACCTAATCCAGAGCAAGGCTCTAACTCTCTTCATTTCTGAGAGAAGTGAGGGAGCATCTTCAAGGCTGAGAGAGGTGAGGAAGCATTTCCATAACATTAAAGTGCAAGGTGATGTTAGCAAGTGCAAATGTAGAAGCTTTAGCAAGCTTTCCAGAAGATCTAGCTAAGATAATTAATGAGGGTGACTACACTCAACAATAGATTTTCACTGTAGATCAAACAGCCTTATATGGGAAGAAAATGCCCCTCACAGCTAGAGAAGAGAGGTCAATATCTGGCTTTAAAGCTGCAAAGGACAGGCTCACTCTTGCTAAAGCAGATGGTGAACTGAAGTTGAAGCAACTGCTCACTCACTATTCAGAAAATCCTAGAGCCCTTAAGAATTATGTAAATCTCGGCCTGTGCTCTATAAATGGGACAACAAAGCCTGGATGACAACACATCTTGGTTTACTGGATATTTTAAGCCCACTATTGAGACCGGAAAAAAATTATGCCTTTCAAAATACTACTCAGAAAAAAATATTCCTTTTAAAATATTACTGCTCATCCACAATGCATCTGGTTACCCAAGAGCTCCGATGGAGGTGTCCAAGGAGATTAATGTTACTTTCATGCCTGCTAACACTACATCCATTCTGCAGCCCATGGACCACAGAGTAATTTTGACTCTTAATTTTTATTAGTTAAGAAATGCATTTTATAAGGCTGTAGCTGCCTAGATAGTGATTCCTCTGATGGATCTGGACAAAGTAAGTAAGCTGCAAACCTGGGACGTTTCACACCTTTCTAGATGCCATTAGGAACATTAGTGGTTCATGGAACAAGGTCAAAATATCAACATGAATAGGATTTTGGAAGAACTTAAATCCAACCCTCACGGATGACTTTCAGAGGTTCAAGACTTCACAGAAGGAAATGACTGCAGATGTGATGGAGACAGCAAGAGAACTAGAACAAGAGAATGAGGGTTAGAAGTGGAGCCTGAAACTGTGGCTGAATTGCTGCAAGCTCATGATATACCTTGAATGAGGAGTTGCTTCTTATGGATGAACAAAGAAAGTGGTTTCCTGAGATGGAATCTAGTCCTAGTGAAGATGCTGTGAGGATTGCTGAAATGACAGTAAAGGATTTAGAATCTTACATAAACTTAGTTGATAAAGCAGCAGCAGAGTTTGAGAGGATGGACTCCAGTTTGGAAAGAAGCTCTACGGTGAGCAAAATGGTATAAATCGCATCACAAGCTCTACAGAGAAATTGTTCAGGAAAGGCAGAGTCAGTTGATTGGGCAAACTTCATTGTTGTGTTGGTGTAAGAAATTGCCAACCTTTAGCTGCCACCACCCTGATCAGTCAACAGCCATCAGCATGAAAGTAAGACTTCCACCAGCAAAAAGATGACTTGCTGAAAGCCCAGATAATGGTTATTGGCATATTTTAGCAATCAAGTATTTTTAATTAAGGTATACACATTTTTTACATAATGCTATTGCTCATTTAATATAGCATAGTATAAACATAATTTTCATATGCACAGGGAAATCAAAAAATTAATTTGACTTGCTTTATTGTGATATTCGTTTTATTGTGGTGGTCTGGAACCAAACCCGCAATATCTCCAAAGTATGGCTATATGGATAACAGATAAATGTGGTGCTGGTGTACGCAGCAGGCTAATGATGGAATGAAGACCTTAGAAACAGCCCCACGAGTACACTTATAAATATTTGCTCTATGACAGAGGTGGTATGACAAGTCACCATAGACAGAACAAACTATGTACATGTAAAAAGTAAAATTATATTACTACTTCACATAATACACAGAAATGAAGAGTAATATTCTAAATGTGAATTACAAAAAATTAAAAACTTTTTAGGAGACTCTATTAGAGAATCCTTTGATGGCCACAAAGTAAAGTGAGATTTCATAACTAAGAAAAAAATGCACAAACCAAAAAGGAAATGAATGATAAACTGACCATATTAAAAAGAAAAAATCTGTGGAAACAAAACAACACCATGAACAAAGTTGAGATGCCCATCACAGACTGACAGAAGATGTTAACAATGAATATAGCCACAGAAGGCTTAATAGCCAAAATATGGAAGGCGGTCCTTGAAAACAATAGGAAAAAATGAATAGCTTGAGAGAAAACGGACAAGAGGTGAATGAGTAAGTCTAGGAAGGAGAAAATCAAATGCCAATAAACATGGAAGCTACTACCTAACCTTACTAGTACAGATTTATGCAAATTGCACACTATTCAGATCTGTATTGCTACTTATCTTATAAAAATTAAAAGACAAAAATATAACTCTGATCACTTCAAAATGAGGTAAGGCTGGAAGGAAATGTTTATGTGATAGATCAGTAGAAGGTAACATGTAGCAATCTCAGTCGAATGAGAAATTTAGAATCTCAGTGGTTTAATACAATGAGAGTTCATTTATTGTTCATGTCCCAGTCCAGGGGACATGATCCTGCTCATACAGCCTGTGATGAGGTCATTCAGGCATCCTAGTGCCTCTCATCTTGTAGCTCAACTCTGTTCAGAGTCCACAGAGAACTCCCACTGCAGCTGGAAAATGGGAAGGAGACCGTGGGAAGTCTCACTTCTTGGTCACAATGACTTTAAAGGACCACACATCCCTTCCGCTCACATGTCAGCAGGACTCAGGTCATTGGCAACACCTTACTGCAAAGAAGATTAGGAAATGGAGTCGAGTTTTATGCTCAGGAGGAAAAGGAAATGGGATTTGCTAAATAGCATAATCTCTTGCCACACAATAAAAAACCCTGTGCATTTCTAGTGAGAATATATATTGATGCACTCATTTTGGAGGGCAATTTTCAATAATGTTGTAATTACATATGTATATGTAATAATATATGTATATATTTTAATCATATATGTAATTATATGTATGTAATAATAACCCACAATTCAACTTAAATAAATAACCTAGGTAAATCTTTTACATATGTTTAAAGAAGCACATACAATGATTTTTTTAAACACCTTTCAATAATGATTATTATTTTAATAATTAGGAAGCAGCCTAACTTTCTGTCTATTGAGGTATGGAAACAAAAATTATTATTTATTTATATAGTGGAACATTGTAGTGTAGTTTAAATGAATTTTAAAAATTAAAGTATTAGGGTAGATACATTTGGAAATGTGAATTAATATAAAATATTAAATGATACAATAAGTGCAAAACCATGCATGCAAAATTGAAATTTTACAAAATGATTTCCATTGTTTATGAGTATATGCATATAACAATAGTATAAAAACATGCAGGAAGGGGATCCTGGGTGACTCAGTCATAAGTGTCTGCCTTCAGCTCAGGCCACGATCCCAGGTTCCTCAGATCGATTGAGCCCCTTTTCGGGCTCTCTGCTTGGTGGGAAGGCTGTTTTTCCCTCTCCCTCTGCCATTTCCCCCTGCTTGTGCTCTCTCTCTCTCTCTTTTTCTCTGTGTCGAATAAATAAATGAAATCCTAAAAAAAAAAACCATGCAGGGAATGATATGTACCAATCAGGATGGTAGTAAGCTCTGGGAACGATATGACAAGAAAGATGATTTTATTTCTTAAAAAAGAAAAGATTTTGAAGCAAATCTGGCAAAATATTACCATGTGCTAGATTTTGTGTACCAAGGTAACTGTTATATGTCCCTCTGATATATATTTGAAATGCATCTGAATAAAATTATTCTAAAAATACAGTGAAAAAATATGTAAAAGGTAACCACTAGCTAACCAGTCATCATTCTCAAGCTATTTCAAAACTTAATATATTTTCACATATTGAAGTAGATAAATAACAAAAACAACCAGAGTTCAATATAATTTTATTTATTTATTTATTCATTTTAAGTGGGCCCCAACACAGGGCTTGAATTCAGGACCCTGAGATCAAGACCTGAGCTGCGACCAAGAGTTCGATGCTACTCAAAAAAAAAAAAAAAAAATTGGCTGCTTAACTGATTGAGCTACCCTAGCACCCCCAATATAATTTGAAAAGGAAGGTCTTTCAGCAAATAATATGTGTCATATCATTTACAGTATCATTTTCAGTGTCTCAAATGGAACCATCTAGCTATTTACAAACTACTTAAATATTAGTTAGAGGCTGCTGTTCTCAGAATCCCATGAGTCTCTGACTTGGTGAGTGAATTCTCCTTCATAACATATAATCCTTAATTTTAGATTGTTTCAGCTGCTTTGCTGTGTCTCTTGAAAACTTATTTATATCCACTTATATTTCCTTGAGGTTGTGTGTTCTAATAATGTGGTTTCTACTAAATGAGTCAATACTTTTCTAACTTCAATTTCAAGAGTTTGAATTTGTTGGCACTGAAAAGTCATTATCATCAGAAAACGTGCTCAAGGCAGCAAGACAAATGGTGAAGAGCAAAGGAACTGCCTCAAGTTAAGGAGTATCATAGTGTCCTGATTAGGAGAGGAACTCAGGAAGCAAACTATCTGGGCTTGGACAAGTGAATCAATCTCTGTCTGTATCCATGTATCTTTAATAAAAAGCATCATAATTTTTAAATAGAGAGTGGATTTACTAGTACATAGTAAATACTAATACACAGATAATAGTAACGTCTACCCTAGAAAGATTTTATAAGGATTTTAATAATTTAGTATAAGTAAAGTGTTCAAGAAATTGTGGCACATAGTAAGCACTTTATAACTGTTTATTCTATGAATACATTCTCACATTTTACACAGCCTAGTTTCTCTTCGGTTGGAATTATATTCATAATTGCGAGTCTGGAGACTTTCAGCTTGTTGATGCAATGGAAGGATGAGTTAAGATGTTATGCAAAAATAACTTGTCGAACAGCACATCACAAGTAATGGGCAGATTTATGGCTACACTTATTACCCAAACAACAGCAAGACAAATCTTTCACTGGCAGATAACTTAAACAAGTATGAATCATATGTTGGAAGAGAAGCTTATATTAGTGAGAAATACAGGTCTCTTCCTCATGAGCTGACCCAACCTTTTTTTTTTTTTTTCCCCACCACACCTCAAAACCCACTATGTCCGGCCGGTGCCAAAATTTAAGAAGTATAAGAATAAATTCTTCCTCATGTAATGATTTTTAATTTGTTATTTTTAAATTTTTTTAATTTGTTACACTTTCAAAATTTTAAAATAATTGTAGGTTTACAAAAAAGGTTTAAGAATATTACAGAACTTCCATCCACCCTGCCCCCAGTTTCCCTTATTGTTAACATTACTATGGTCAGAGAAGCTTCTATAAACATTGTGTGCAGGTTTTTGCATGGGTAAAAGTTTTCAGATCAGTTGGATGAATACCCAAGTGTACAGCTGCTGGATTGGATAGTAAGATTATGTTCAGTTTTATAGAAATTGTTAAACTATCTTCCAAAGGGGTTGTCCCATTTTGCATTCTACCCAGCAATGAATGAGAATTCCTGTCGCTTCACTTTCTCACCAACGTTTGGTCTATCAGGTTTTCCCCCTCAGTGTTAGCTATTCTAAGAAGTGTGTCTCTAAGGAGTAAGAAATGCCTTCTAAGAATAGTATCTTGTTTTAATTTGTACTTCCCTAATGACATACAATGTTAAGCATCTTTCATATGCTACTTCCTATCTGTGTATCTTTTTCTGATGAGATATCTGTTCATGTCTTTTGCCCATTTTAAATTTATTTTCTTATTACTGAATTTTGTATATTCTGGAACAAATCCTTTATCAAATAAGTATTTTGCAAATATTTCTTACAAATTGTGGCTTGTCTTTTCAGTATCTTATCAGTGTCTTTTGTAGAATAAGAGTTTTAATTTTAATAAAATTTAGCTTATCAATTTTTTCTTTCATGTATAGTGTTTTGTGGCTGTATATAAAAACTTGTCACCAGCCCAAGATCTTACAGATTTTATCCTGTGTTTTCTTCTAAAGTTTTATCATTTTGAATTTTACATTTAGATTTTTGATTCATTTTGATTTTGTTTTGTGTAAAGTGTGAAGTCTGAGTCTAGGATCCTCTTTTTTTTTTTCCTTACAGCTGCCCAATTGCTCTAGTATAAATTTTTGAAAGAAACTACTCTTTATCCATTGACTTATTCTTGCACACTTGTCAAAAATTAGTTGACTATATTTGTGTGGTTCTGTTTCTGATCTCTATTCTATTCCATTTATCAATGTCTCTTCTTTTGCCAAAACCATGTTGTCTTAATTAGAGTTTTAAATTGGTTAATGTGAGTTCTCCCACTTTGTTCTTCCTTATTGTATAGTATAGTTGAGAACCTTTGAATTTTCATATAAACTTTAGAATGATTTTGTCAATATTCACGAAAAAGCATTCTTGGGTTTTGATTGGGATTGTACTAATTTTGTAGATGAAGCTAGGAAAAACTGACATCTTAGTATTATAATTTCCATATCATAAAACAAAATCATAAAACAAATATATATATAACCATATCATAAAACAAAAAAACATTAATTTATATCTCCTTTGATTTATTTTGTCATTTTTTGTGATTTTTGCATACATTTTATGTTCCCATTTTGTCAGATTTTTCCCTAAACACTTAATTTTAAAAAACCTTTAGTGAGATATAATTCACATGTCATACAATTCACCAACTTAATGCTCAATTTCAGTGTTTTTTCAGTAAGACAAATCCACAATCAATTTTAGAAGATTTTCATGACCTCAAAAAGAAACCCTGCACTCATTGCTAGTCACTTTCTATTTTCCTCACTCAGTCTTAGGCAACCACTATTCTAATTTCTGTCTCTATAGATTTGCCTATTCTTCAGATTCGCAGAATACATAATGTTTTCAAGAATCATCCACGTTGCGCATGTATTAATATTCATTTATTTTTATTGCCAAATACTTCCATTGAGTGGATATACTACTTTATAAACCATTTTGCTTATCTATTCATCAGTTAATGGATATTTGGGTTGTTTCCACTTTTGACTAGTGTGACTAATGTTGCTTTAAACATTGGAGTATGTTTCTGTGTGGACCTTTGTTTTTAATTCCCTCAGGTATATACCTTTGAATTGAATCACCTGTGTTATGTGGTAACTTTATGTTTCGCTTTTTGAGGAACTGCCAAACTCTTGCAAAGTGACTGCCTTATTTTATATGCATAGGGGCAACGTATGAGTGTTCCAATCTCTTTACATGCTTGCCAAATCTTGTTATTGTCCATATTTATATTATACTCATTCTAGTGAATATAAAGTGGTATCTCACGGTTTTGATTTGTACTTCCCCAGTGATTCACAATATGGAGCACTTTGCACGCTGTATTGGATATTTGTATACCTTCTTTAGACAGATGTCTATTCAGATCTTATGCTCAGTTTAAAATTTGGGTTATTCAGCTCTTTAGCATCAAGTTGTAAGAGTTCTTTTCTTTTTATTCTTTTTTTTTTTTAAGAGAGAGAGAACGAGTGCACGAGCAGTGGATGGGGAGGGTCAGAGGAAGGGAGAGAGAAAATCTCAAGCAGGCTTCATGCTAGGCACAGAGCCTGACTTGGGTCTTGATCTCATGACCCTGAGATCATGACCTGAGCCACAGTCAAGAGTCATATGCTTAACCAACTGAGCCACCCAGGCACCCCAGTTCTAAGAGTTCTTTATACATTCTGGACACAAATCTCTTATCAGATACGTGATCTGCAAATTTTCCATTTTTGATGTTATTATAAATAGTATTTGCTTCTGAGTTTTAACTTTTGATTATTGATTGCTAATATATAGAAATGGAATTAACATTTGTATATGGGCCTTGTATGCTGCCAACTTATTCTAGTCATTTAGTAGTTCTGGGAGGTTTTCTTTCTGTAAATTCAGGGGGTTTCTACATAGACAATAATGCTATTTGTGAACAGACAATTTTGTCTCTTCCTTTCAACTGTACACATTTTTTTTCCTTTCCATGTATTGTGAAACTAGTAGGACTTCTAGTATGATGTTGAATGGGAGAGGTGAGAGAAGACATCCTTGTCTTGTTCCCTGTCTTAGGGGGAAAGCATTCAGTCTCCCATGATTATATTTGATAAAGCTGTAGATGTTTTATTTATACCCTTTAAGTTCGGAATGTTCCCTGCTATTCCTAGTTTGTTGAGAATATTTTTTTTTATCATGAACAGGTATTGAATTTTGTCAAATGTGTTTTCTGCATCTATAGATATAATTGTTTTTTTCGTACTCAGTGTGTTATTGTATTGTACTACATTGAATGACATGAATGTCGAATTTTTCGACATTCACTATTTGTCACAGTGAAATAATTAATTCACAGTGAATTAATTAATTAACTAATTAATGAATGATATTAATTTTTCATTAATGTCAAATGAACTCCTCATTTGAGGAATTATTACATTCCTCAAATGAACCACAGTAGGACTTACTATATTATCCTTTTTGTATATTGCTGGATCCTATTTGTTAATACTTGTTAAGGGATTTTTCATCTGTCTTCATGGAGACATGTTGGTAATTTCCAATTTCTTATAATAACCTTATCTGGTTATGGGTTTGAATAATACATGGGGACACATTGTAGAAACACATGAAGTGTATTTCTTTGCATTTTTTTAGAAGGTATTATTTTCTTCATTAACTGTCAGATGGAATTCACTAGTGAAGCCATCTGGACCTGGCATTTTCTTTTTAGAAAGGTTTATTTTTTTTTAATTTTTTTAATTTTTAATTTTTATTTTTATTCTTTGCCCCAGGGGTACAGGTCTGTGAATCATCAGGCTTACATCTTTCACAGCATTCACCAAAGCACAAACCCTCCCCAATGTCCATCACCCATCCACCCTATCCCTACCCTCCCACCCCCCAGTAACCCTCAGTTTGTTTTGTGAGATTAGGAGTCTCTTATGGAAAAATAATGAAACAAGATGGGATGGGGAAGGAGACAAACCATAGAAAGGTTTATAATTAGTAATGAAATTCCTTTAATAGGTATAGTAATATTAAGTTTATTTCCGCTTGAAAAGTTTTTGTAGTTTGTGTTTTTCAAAGATTTGGTCCTTTTACCCTATCCAATTTGTGGACACAAAGTGTTCATCATATTCCTTTATTATTCTTTAATGTCCATGGGATCAGCAGTGAAGATCCTTCTTTCAATGCTGGTATTGCTAATTTCTGTCCCTTTGTGTGTGTGTGTGTGTATGTCCTGGCCAGATTTTATCAATTTTATTAGAACATATTATTTTATTAATTTATATCTTTTGGAAGACAGATCTTTTAGTTTTATTGATTTTTCTCTAGTTTTTCTGTGCTCACTTCTAATTTTTATTATGTGCTTTCTTCTATTTTCCTTAGTTTTAAATTTTCCTCCTTTCCTTATATTCCTAATGTAGAAGCTTAGGTTAATTAATGTTAAGTTTTTCTTCCTATAGTGTTTAGAAGGAAGTTTTTAGCATTATAAATTTCCCTCTAAGTACTGCTATGGTTGCATCCCACAAATTTTGATAGGTTATATTTTCATCTTAATTTAATTCAAAATATTTTGAAAATTTTCTCAAGACTTCTTATTAGATACATGCATTATTTAGAAGTGTGTTGTTTGATTTCCTAATATTTTGGGTTTATTTCCATATGCTCTAAGAACATACCTTATATGATTTTTATTTTTTAAATTTGTAAGGTATATTTTATGGGCCAGAAATTGATCTTCATTGGCAAAAAAATTTATGTGTGCATGAGAAGAATGTGTATTCTCCTGTTGTCAAATACAATATTCTATAAATGCCAACTAGATCAAGTTCATTGATAGTGTTCCAATCATCTATATCCTTACTGGTCTTCTGCTGTTTAATTTATCAATTACTGACAAAAGAATATTGAAATCTCCAGCTATAATAGCAGATATATTTCTATCTCCTTTCAGCTATGTCATGTTTTGTCTCACATATTTTGTCGCTTTACTGTTACATACATTAATGTTTAGGATTGTCATGTCTTTTTTTTTTTAATTTTATTTTTATTCTTTGCCCAAGGGGTACAGGTCTGTGAATCATCAGGCTTACATCTT
>LNAC01001478.1:50453-62223 GCA_002007465.1 Ailurus styani | reverse complement strand
GACCCCCCACCCTGCCCCTCAAGTTCCTCATATCAGAGAGATCATATGATAATTGTCTTTCTTTTATTGACTTATTTCGCTTGTCATGTCTTCTTATGGCATTGCCTCCTTTATCATTATGTAATATCTTTATTTACTCCTAATAATTATCCTTGTTCTAAAGTATACTTTGTTTGAATTTAACATGCTACTTCATTTTTCTTTTGATTATTTTTAGCATAGTATATATTTCCCATTCCTTTATTAATGTATCTGAGTCTTTGTATTTAAAGGGAGTTGAAAAGGGAGTCGAAAAAATCCATACATTTGGATTTTTTTCTTTATTAACTAATATGACATTCTCTGTCTTTTAATTGGTGTATTTAAGAAATACACACTTTAAATGATATTGATGATGATGGTTTACATTGTTACATAGGCATAACTACTTTTTATTTATGCCCTTTCTTCTTTTTAGTCTTTAATTTTCTTCTTTCCTGTTTTTTATTAAGCCTTTTATATGATGCAATTTTTATTTCCTTTCTTGGCTATACTTTAAAAAGAATTTTTTAGTGGTTTCCCTCAGGTTTACAATATAGATTTTTAATAATGCATATTCACTTTCAAATAATATTATACTGCTTCAGGTGTAGTGTAGATATTTTAGAAGAGTGTAGTCTTAATTTCTCCCTCGCATCCCTTGTGACATTGCTGTCATGTATTTCACTTACCCACATGTTCTTCTACCTGTAAGGTATTTCCTTCCCTCTCTCTGGCTTCTTTCAAAATACTCTTTTTTTATTTTAGTTTTCATTCAGTTTAAATATGATATTCCTAGGGGGTTTTCTTTATCAGTAGTCATCTCTTTGGTGTTCTATATCTTCTTGGATTTACAGGTTGGTGTCTGTCATTAATTTTGGAAAGTTCATGGATATTATTACTTCAAACACTTCTTTTGCCAGGTTCTCTTTTTCTTCTCCTTTTGGTATTCCAGTTATGTGTATATTACACCTTTGATACCATCACACAGCTCTCAGATGATCTGTTCTGTGTTTGTTTGCTCATTTGTTTGACATTCTTCTTTTTCCTCCATGCATTTTAGTTTGGAAAGCTTCTATTGATCTATTCTTACCTCAGCTCTGTTCAATCTACTGATGATCCTGTCAAAGGCATTCTTTATTTCTACTACTGTTTTTTATTATTATTTTTATCATATCATTTTGATTCTTTCTTAGACCTTCCATTTTTCTGCTGACATAACACATCTGGCCTTGCATGATGTCTACTTTTTCCACTAGAACTCTTAACATATAATCATAGCTATTTAAATTCTCTGTCTGATAATTCCAACATCTGTGTCATATCTAAATCTAATTCTGATGTTTATTTTGTCTCTTCAGAATGTATCTTTTTTCTTGCTTTTTTGGCAAGCCTTGTGATTTTTTTCTTTTTTTCTCTCTCTTAAAGAGGGACATGTGGTATCTTGTAATAGAAATTAGATTGTGTTTAATGTTTGTTTGTTGTAGCTATAGGTAACAGAGGTTTCAAATTCTCTCTGTGTCCTTGCTGTTGTCTCCTCTCTTAGTTTTAGGGCTTCTCTTTTTACTTCTTCAAAGAGATAATCTGTGTCTTCCAGCAATTTTAGCTGTAATTCAGTTATGCTGGAGGTTTTCTGAAGTGTGGGTAGGGTGTATGGGAGGAAGAACAGGAGGAAGAATTCTGTGGTCTTGTGATTCTCAGTCTTGGGGGCATTGTCCTCAAAGTGTTTCTGTGCTTACCCATGCCCTCTAATCCCTTCTTGACTATAGTGTTCCCAGGCTATTTCCTTGAAGGACGATTTGAGGTTTAAAATTTTTTCCTCTTATATGAAAAACAGAAATGCTATGGCTGGGGCAGAATTCCCTTCCCCAAATGGGATATGTTTCAGAAGTGCACTCTGGTAAATTCCATGGCCTTGGAGATTAGGCTTTTCTTTGGGAGAAGAATCTGGTAGAATTTAAAACCTAAGGTAAACTTTGAACATCATTTAAAAATTATGTACTAATATTGGGTGGTAAGTTGTAACAAATGTATGTTACTAACGCAAGATATTAATAACAGGGGAAACTTTTCAGGGGGAAAGGGAATATACAGGAGTTCTTCATACTATGTATTCAGTTTATCTGTAAACCTAAGACTATTCCAAAAACTATAGTCTATGAGTTTAAACCACACACACACACACACACACACACACACACACACACACACACACACCCTTATGGAAATCAACAGAATAATATTTCAAGGGAAATGTGTACCCTGAATTTTTTTATGGTCAAAAGAAGGAAGGTTAAGCATTAGTTATATGAGTGTCTAACTTAAAAATTTGGAAGGAACAATAGAATAAATCCTCAAATCAGAAAAGGATATAATAAATAAGAGAGCAAAAATTAATGAAATATGAAAGACGCATGCAATAAATTAAAGTTTTTTAAAAGATTAATGAAATGCATAGGAGTCTGGCAAAATGAACAGTAAAAGAGAAAGCACAAAAAAACCTTTAATAATATAGCATAAATAAAAAGATAACTGGAAGACAGAAATAATCACCTTGTCAAATTCTCTGACAATTTGGAGGACACAAATTACTTTCTGTTAAAAATGTATCTTTCAGAAACTGACATAAGAAATAAGAAAAAATTTAGCTATACAACTGGTATGGACATTTAAGCCTTTACAAAAAATTTTCTGCCCATCACACCTCCCTAAAAAGCCTACCAGTGAACACAACTAAATGTACACAAATGCCAGTCTTAAATAGTTATACAGGTAATAATACAAATATAGGCATGATCCATAAAAGGAAAATTGATATATTGAACCTCTCTAAAAACTTCTGCTCTGTGAAACCCTGTCAAGAGAATAAAAAGACAAGTTACAGACTTGGAGAAAATGTTTGCAAAGCACATATCTGACAAAAGATCTTGTATCTTCAATATATAAATGACTCTCAAAACACAAAAGTTAAAAAAGTTCCAATCATATATAATATGGGTTAAGACATGACAAAACATTCAATCAAAGAATACATAGATT
This sequence comes from Ailurus styani, assembly GCA_002007465.1. Lineage (NCBI taxonomy): Eukaryota > Metazoa > Chordata > Mammalia > Carnivora > Ailuridae > Ailurus > Ailurus styani. Next base: position 59,166 of record LNAC01001478.1, on the reverse strand, counting down.
TCAAATAAGCACATGAAAAGTACTCAACATAATTGTCCATTAGGAAAATGCAAATTTAAAGCGCAATAGGATTATCTATCAGAATGGCTAAATTTAAAAAATTGTGAAAACATTAAATGTTGGTAAGGACTTAGAAAAACTGGATTGGATTGTTAGTGGAAATATAAAATGGAACAATCAGTATGGAAATTAGTTTGGCATTTTCTTTTAAAACTAAAAATGCACAGAATAGTCAGCTGATCTTTGACGAAGGAGCAAAGGAAATACAGTAGAACAAAGATAGTCTTTTCAATAGCTCGGGAACAACTGGACATCCACATACCAAAAAAAAACAGTGTAGACACAGAACTTACTTATGCACAGTAAATATCTCAAAATGTATGATAGGCCTAACTGTAAAACACAAAACTATGAAACTCCTTAGAAATAACATAGAAAACCTAAATGATCTTGTGGATGGCAAGGACTTTTTAGATCTAATAGTGAAGGCACTAGGCATGAAAGAAATAACTGATAAGCTGGACTTCAGTAAAATTAAAAACTTGTGCTCTGAGCAAGACGATGTCAAGAGAATAAGCAGACGAGGGCACCTGGGTGGCTCAGTGGGTAAAAGCCTCTGCTTTCGGCTCAAGTCATGATCTCAGGGTCTTGGGATCGAGGCCCGCATCAGGCTCCCTGCTCAGCGGGGAGCCTGCTTCCCCCTCTCTCTCTGCCTGCCTCTCTGCCTCCTTGTGATCTCTCTCCTTCTGTGAAATAATTAAATAATATCTTTAAAAAAATAGAATAAGCAGACGAGCCACAGACTGGGAGACTATATTTGCAAAGGACACATCTTGTAAAGGACTATTAGCCAAAATACTAAAAGAGCTCTTGAAATTCAACCATAAGAAAACAAACAACTTGATTTAAAAATCAGCCAAAGACCTTAACTGACCTCACTAAAAAAGACATGCCTATGTCAAATAAGCATATGAAAAGATGGTCACTATCAAATGTCAGTAGAGATACAAAATTTAAATGACGGGATATGACTATATACCCATTAGAATGGCCAAAACCTGGTGTGCTTACACCACCAAATGCTCCTGAGGATGTGGAGCAACAGGAACTCTCATGCATTGCAGATGAGAATGCAAGTGGCACAGACACTTTGGAAGACAGTTTGGTGGTTTCTTAAAAACAAACAAACGAACGAACAAACAAAAACACCAAAACAAACAAACATACGATCCAGCAATGACGTTGTTTGGTATCTGCCCGAAAGAGTTGTAAACTCATGCCCACACAAAAATCTGCACATTGATGTTCATAGAAGCTTTATTCATAATGGCTAAAATTTGGAAGCAACCAAGACGGTCTTCAGTAGGTGAAGGGATAAATAAACTGTGGTACACCCAGATAGTAAAATGTTATTCTGTGCTGAAAGGAAGTGAGCTACCAAGCCATGTAAAGACATGAAGGAAACTTAAATGTATATTACTAAGTGAAAGATGCCAGTCTGAAGAGGCTACCTACTGTATGATTCCAAGTATATAACATTCTGGAAAAGGCAAAAACCATGGAAACAGTAAAAAGAACAGTGATTTTCAGGGATTAAGGGAGAGGAATGAATAGGTGGAACAGAGAGGATTTTAGGGCAGTAAAAATACTCTGTATGATATCATAATGATGTATACATATCATTTATTCATTTGTCCAAACCTATAGAATTTTTCACACTGAGCCATAGACTGAGCTATAATGTAAACCAGAGATTTTGGGTTATTATGATGTGTCAATGTAGGTTCATCAACTGTTATAAATGTCCCTTGCTGGGGGAGGATGTCAGTGGGGGAGGCTATACATTTGTGAAGGCTGGGAGTATAAGCAAAATCTTGTACTTTCTGCTCAATTTTGCCTTGAATCTAGAACTGCTTTTTTTTAATTTTCTTTTTAATTTTTATTATTATTTGCCCCTGGGTACAGGTCTGTGAATCATCAGGCTTACACCTTTCACAGCACTCACCATAGCACAAACCCTCCCCAATGTCCATAACCCATCCACCCTATCCCTACCCTCCCACCCCCCAGTAACCCTCAATTTGTTTCGTGAGATTAAGAATCTCTTATGGTTTGTCTCCTTCCCGATCCCATCTTGTTTAATTTTTTCCCTCCCTACCCACCACGACTCCCTGCCCTGTCCCTCAAATTCCTCATAACATAGAGATCATATGATAATTGTTTTTCTCTGATTGACTTATTTAGCTTAGCATAATACCCTCTAGTTCCATCCATGTCATTGCAAATGGCAAGATTTCTTCTCTTTTAAAAAAATCTTGAAACAAAAAATGAACATTTATACACGCATACAAACTTGTGCATGAATGTTCTTACCAGCTTTATTTGCAATAGACAAAAAACTGAAACAACCCAAATTTCTTTCAATGGGAGAATGGTTAAACACACGAAGGCATAGCTATACCATGAAATAGAATACTGCCGAACAATAGAAGAACAACTCTTATTACACACACAACTTGGGTTGGATTGTCACATAATTATATTGACTGACAAAAACCAATCACAAAAGTTTACATAGTGTACAAACTAATTTATATAACATTCTTGAAATAATGTAGTTATAGGGATGGAAAACAGATTAGTGGTCTCTAAGGGAGGTGGTATGGGTGGCTATAAGTTGTAACATGTGATAGAAGAGCTCTGCATCTTGACAGTGGTAGTAGTTCCTAAAGCTACACTGTTAATAAAATTGGATATACTCATGTGAAAGCATGTGTAACTGGTAAAATATGAAAAAGGTGTGTGGATTGTACTAATGTCGATTTCATGTTGTTGTTATTGTATTATAGTTATGAAAGAGGCTAACATTGGCAGAGGGTTGATGAAAAGTGAATGGGTCCTCTATGTGTGTGTGTGTGTGTGTGTGTGTGTGTGTGTAAAATTTCCTGTTACTCTATGTTAAAGAGCTTAAAAATAATGTTTCTTGTAATAGAAAAATGTGACTGCTATATTTTGAAGTGAATTAAAATATACTAAAGCTAGAACTGCTGAATAATTTGGTAACATTATAGGTGGCATTTTCATTTAAGTGGTAACTAAATTTAAAAAATCTTACAGATATAAAACATGTAATTCTTTATGTTATATGAAAACACACTGACAAATTATTATTTGGGGATATAGTCACTCAGGCATGGATAAATAGGTGTTGACTATACCAAACATTTTTATTACCAACATTTTTCCATGAAAATGATTTTTAGCTAACATTTAATTTCTTTTAATAACCAATTACTTCTAGAGTCATTCTTTTCTTATTATTCTTTCCATGATTTCTTACTATTTAATATCTAGTTGAGGGGCACCTGGGTGGCTCAGTGGGTTAAGCCTCTGCCTTCCGCTCAGGTCATGATCTCAGGGACCTGGGATGGAGGCCTGCATTGGGCTCCCTGCTCAGCGGGGAGCCTGCTTCCTCCTCTCTCTCTGCCTGCCTCTCTGCCTACTTGTGATCTCTCTCTCTCTCTGTCAAATAAATAAATAAAATCTTAAAAAAATATCAGTTGAATTATGGCAGATATTTCTATCTTAGCTGGTAGCTCTCACAATTTATTTTAAAATTTCTCTAAGGTATTGTTTATAGTTCACACTGCCTCCTAGTGAAGGTTACGCTGGATATATCTATAAAAGTTGAGACCCATGTTTTTTCCTCAATACCTTCAGAGTATGGTTGAGTCTATGGGCTTAGCAGTCAATTTCATAATGTTAAAGATATTCTGCATTGATGTTTTCATCTTTTGAAATTTTGGACTCTGAATGAATTCAAAACTCTTAAGTATTAAGGCAAACACTTTTATTTTGAAAATTCTTGATCATAGGAATTTATTTCATAAATGAGTAACTCCTCTTTTCTGTTTTATTATATAATAACGGTTACTATTTTTCTTTAGTAATATTTTCATGAGACTCCAAGATACTTTATATGTTTTAGCTCACTTAAATACCACACATCTTGCTATGGTCCAGGTACAGTTTGCATGTGAAGTGAATGAGACAAGAAAGTGAGTTATTCAGTATCAGAGAGAGAAAGTTCAAGAAAAGTCTTTTTAATTTAAAAAGAAATTTTCAGTACTTTCTATGTGTGAGGTACAATTTAACATACTAGGGATATAATGGGGGGATACAAAAGAAACAAAAAAAACCCAATAAAAACAAAACATTGCCCTCATAGACCATAATCCTAAGTAAAGAAATTATTATATTTTGACTCATCAAGGTAGTGAGAGTGTTTTTTCATCACTAATACAAGTAGTTCCTATAATTAATTTGTTCTCCAAACTAATTAATGATTCTGTGGGTGTACTGAATAAGAAATATTAACCATAGGTTTACAGGAGGGCAATGATAAATATTCTCTGATTTAGGGTCAGTAATGTAACATTCCTTTGAGCTATAGTCTCTGCCTTATCCTTTGTTACAGCTCCTCCTCTTCCTCAACAAGGTCAAAGAATATAATACTTCTTTCTTTCAAAAAGTAAGTATCCTCTGTGGCTTTGAATCCATAATTTGAATCTGCATTCTTCAAGTCTGCCCAGGGCTGCCCAAGGTGTGGCCCTCAAACATTCAGCACCATGGCCAGAGCACAAAGTTACTGAAGAAGGGGGAGGGGGAAAAAAAAAACATACTCTGGGAGAAATTACACACAGGGGTCCACAAGATTTTCTTCTACTTAATGCCAGCCTCATGATATGCAAAATGTGACCTATGTCATTTAAATGTAACTGTTATACCAGGGCCTCCTCACCTAAACTGATAGTATAGTCTGGCAAGTTTCACTCTCTTTTGTGGTACACAATTGTTCTTATTATTCACTTATAAAAATGTAAGGAACGTTGTTCTCTTACTTTTTTCCTAGAACAGCACTGAAGTAGGTTTAAGGGATTATCCTACTTTTTATTCTTATGGCTGTATAGCACATTTTTCACAAAATAGAAATTCCAACTAGTTAGAGAAATACATCTAGCCTATTGTGTGTAAGTCAAAGTGATAAAGATGTTTGTAAGTTTGTTATTACAAAACAAGTGTTGATTTACTAATTCAAGTGTAACGTATGTTCTCCAAATTAACTATTTATTTCCTGTACAACTCAGTATCCTTTCCAGATAATAATATAATATTAAATCTTGGTAGCTGATGAGTCCATATAAAATGAACTAGATTATAATTGGTATAAATATTGATTATTTTTAAATGTGAACCTCTCTTCTTCTGGAGCAGGGCTAATTTCTTCCTTTGGGGGAATCACTCTTCTTTCACTTTCTTTTTCTTTGCTTCATACAGGACTTATCTTACTGCTCGTTTCTGGAGTGGGCATGTGATCCCAGCCCAGCCAATCAGAGATATAAGGATGAGCAGAGAAAGACATATGATCCAAGTTTGGTTAGTCTACATCGACTTCATAACTTTTGATGTATCTCTTGGGAAAGGTTTTTTTTTTCTTTCAGAGACATGTGTGCCAAGAATAATATTTACTTGACAATTCTGGGGTCCATATTTTCTATTACATGGGGAAACACTCATTTGTGAATAAAGAAAAGGAAAACCAATGAGAGAGACTTCAGATCTGCTGATTGAAGTTCGAATTACATCCAACTTACCTCTACATGTTCTAGTTATTTAGGCCAATAAATTTCCTGTTGGAGCTGAGTTTCAGGTTTCCTTCCCTTGTAGCAGATAGATTCTTACCCCTAATAGAAATCTACTCCATTTTTTTTTATAAATTGTCCCAAGCTTCCTTTCTCATGTAGACATTTACATTGACCAATAGCAAAACCAAACCTGGATGCATAAACAAGAGGGCAATGGTAATTTATGTGTATAGAGAGACTGGTAACACCAGGCACAAAGCCATAATTAGATTAAACCACTTATATACAGGGAAAAAAATACAAATCTAATTTGGTAATATAGGAAATGATGTAATTTTTTTCCCACCTGCCTGTTAGCTGGCAGAGAATAAAAAAAAGTTCAAATATCTTGTGTTATATTGCTTGGTATATGATAGCTTTCCCGTTGAGTTTGTTGAACTGAACTAAACTGAATTAGAAAGGAGGAAGGGAAAAAGAGAAGGAGGAAAGAAGTGTCTTTGTGGCTGGACCTTCTTTACTGAGACATGGAATTGAACATAATCACTTCAAAAGTTCTTACAAGAAATGTAGGAATAACCATTTATGTTAGGACAGAGCATTCTGTCAACAATGACCTAGGAGACATCTAAGCATAGTATAAGAATAGAAACCTTGAAATATTCATAAAATGGATTTGCAAAGGAAAAGTGATATATTTTTATGCTTTTATGATTTTTTATTATATATTTTTATTATTCTTGTATATTACTTGATCACAAATACTTTTGGTTTTATAACCTCTCCTAACATCCTCACCACAGATTTCTATGTCTTTAGTAAGTAAACATTTCACTCATCTCTGAAAAGTAGTTTATATATGATGATAAAAAATTTAAGAATAAAAAACTTGTCTAAAGGAAATTGAGGTATGCCTGTCATTTCAGTTAACTTGCACTATGATTCCCATAGCTCTTCTATTTGCTACCCAAAAAAGAAAAAACAGAAAACCCAAATATCGATACTGATTGCATATGGAGTATGCTAAGTGAGCATTTTTACACTTGGTAACTTCTTTTTGACTCTTTACAAATCTGAATTCAGCCATCTAAAAAAATTTTTTTTGTTTTGTTTTTGGAAAGAATTTCAGAGAAAAGTACAGTTTTTAGTCTAGGGATGGTAATTATTTGTTCTCTGTGGATTCTGTGGGTTTTTACTCATGGTGCCTTTTCCCTCATGAGCTAGGCTATTGTTTAATTGTGAAATAATATTCTCCTTCAAAAATTCTTGCTGGGAATTCTTTGAGGCCTAGGATGAGAGTACCTTTCTTCAAGACGACATGCATTTGCTTCTGCCAGGTGTCTGGTTTGGGACCAATTTAAATTTGTCACATCGGAGTTGTGGATCATACAGATGATGTAAATTTAGGTTACAAACCCAGAGAATGTAACTTGTGATTTGAACTCTTCGGGGATATTTCCTTCCTGCTCCACTCAGAGCCACAGTAGACTTCTGTCATGGTGGGGGTGGAGGTGATCCTGGCTAGGTTTATTTATCTTTCTCTTACCCTAAGTGTATAGTTCTTTCAGTTCCCAGATTTATGAGAACAAAGCTCCTATGAGAATCCTTACCTTGGGGCTTTGACTTCTGTCTTATGGTCCCCATTTAGTATTATAAAATAAAGATCAGTTACCCAAATTTCAGAAAAAATTCCCAGAATGCTTTTGTATCCTAGGTTCTTTTAACTGGATCTTGGATTGGCAATTCTTTACTAAACTATCAGATCTATTTTATCAAAAATTCTCATTGATTTTAGGAAGATTAGTGTGAATAACCTAGCATACCATAATTTTGGAGGTGTAAGTGCACATAATTCTTTATTAAATAATATCACAATACTTGTATACAGAAAACCATATGTTTTATACACATGGAAGAACACACCTAACTTATAAGTGAGTGGGTATTTAGGAGACAAGGAGAAACAGTAAACTAATGATGAAATTTTATTTTTATTTATTTATTTTTAAAATTTTTATTTACTTATCAGAGAGAGAGAGAGATCACAAGCAGTGGGAAGGGGTAGAGGGAGGGGAGCCCAGTGCAGGACTCCATCCCAGGATCCTGGGAACATGACCTGAGCTGAAGGCAAAGGCTTAATCGAATGAGTCACCCAGATACCTTGATGAAGAGTTTTAAATTTCTTTGTCTACTATTTGTGACACAGATGTATTACAATCGTGTTGTAACAGTGCAGCTTTATTTTTCCTCCTTGAAGTTTTTTATAATTTTTATTTTATATATTTGAACCAAATTATTAGATGAACACAAATTTGTTCTGTACATTTTCCTACTGAATGGATCTTTTGTTATTTTGATGTCTCTTCTAAAATTCTGGCAAAGCTTTCTCCTTAATGAGTTAGTCTTCATTTTTTTAAATTTTATTTTTTAATTTTATTTTTATTCTTTGCCCAAGGGGTACAGGTCTGTGAATCATCAGGCTTACATCTTTCACAGCATTCCCCAAAGCTCAAACCCTCCCCAATGTCCATAACCCATCCACCCTATACCTACCCTCCCACCCCCCAGTAATCCTCAGTTTGTTTTGTGAGATTAGGAAACGCTTATGGTTTGTCTCCTTCCCCATCCCATCTTATTTCATTATTTTTCCCTCCCTACCCCCCAAGATCCCCCAACCTGCCCCTCAAGTTCTTCATATCAGAGAGATCATATGATAATTGTCTTTCTCTGATTGACTTATTTCGCTCAGCATAATACACTCCAGTTCCATCCATGTCGTTAAAAAGGCAAGATTTTGTTTCTTTTGATAGCTGCATAGTAATCCATTGTATATATATACCACTTCTTCTTTATCCATTCATCTGTTGATGGACATCTAGGCTCTTTCCATAGTTTGGCTATTGTGGACATTGCTCCTATAAACATTCGGGTGCACGTGCCCCTGAGGATCACTACCTTTGTGTCTTTAGGGTAAATACCCAGTAGTGCAATTCCTGGGTTGTAGGGTAGCTCCATTTTCGACTTTTTGAGGAATCTCCATATTGTTTTCCAGAGTGGCTGCACAAGTTTGC
>LNAC01001478.1:15000-27531 GCA_002007465.1 Ailurus styani | reverse complement strand
GTGGGGGATCGTGGGGGGTAGGGAGGGAAAAATAATGAAACAAGATGGGATGGGGAAGGAGACAAACCATAAGAGACTCCTAATCTCACAAAACAAACTGAGGGTTACTGGGGGGTGGGAGGGTAGGGATAGGGTGGATGGGTTATGGACATTGGGGAGGGTTTGTGCTTTGGTGAGTGCTGTGAAAGATGTAAGCCTGATGATTCACAGACCTGTACCCCTGGGGCAAAGAATAAAAATAAAATTTAAAAAAAAAATTACTGAGCCGATGACAGCCCTGGTTTCCTGGTTTTTAAACTCAGTTTGTTCTAAGAATTACATAAAAGAAATATGAACGAATGAGTCTAGCACCTAACTGGCTTCTTCTTTTTTATTTTTTAACATCTGTATTATTATTTCCCTTACTGTGAAAATGTCACTATCAGTTACTTGTTTAATCTTTTTTCTTTTTAGACAATGATGTTATCATACGTGCAAGTGAGGGTGAAAAAGTGTGTAATGCCAAACCTACTTCATTTCTTATAAGCTTACATCTCACATACAAACACACATTTTTTTCTTTTTTACAAATTAAAGAGAGTTCTATTACCGATACTCTTTTTTCACCTACTATCTCACATAATGCAGCTGCCCTTCTAGAAATGAATTCAGTTTGGCAGAATGAAGGCACATCCAAGTGTGTCTTCTTAGTTCCCAAATACTCCCACTAAGTAAATTTCTCAATTGGTAAATTAAGGTCTTCAAAGCTGTGGAAAAAAAAACACCTTAAGACTTTGTGCATTTTAGTACATGTGAAATAATTTTTTACTGCTACTGTCATCAAAATCATGAAAGGTTTTGGAGTGTGTCTGGGATGGAAACTATTCTTACCCTAGGGAGGAAGTACAGAGTGTACTTTATATGAAGTCTATTGCTTCAATTCTTATGCTTTGCTTTCTGCCAGAAAATGAGGTAGTTTGCCATTGAGAAGGGACTGTCTAAATGTGGCAAATGAACTAGGCTCAGTAAACAAGAACATGACTACCTAATCTAAGCTTCAAAGAGTTGAGAAACCATCTACTAGAAGAAATAACAGTGTTAAAATTCAAGAGCATTTGCATTCAATTCTAAGATTTTTCTGATTTTCTTTCATTACATTTCAATTCTCTAGTGGCATGACAGGTAATTTGTATCACATGTCCACCAACAACTGTATGAATCTCTGTAGTGCCCTCTGGCCAGTATTCAATGCTAAATAATGATGTAATATATAGCATGATTTCAATTTTATGATCTCACAGAATGAACACCTGTTTAGTGAGAGAACTGAAAAACTAGCCCTATTATATATTTTGTTTGCTTGTTTTTTCTGAAACAGTTTGGTGGCTTAATGGAGTATTAAAATGAAAAAAAAAGGCAGAATTTCTTAAGTGCTCATCCATCTAATTTATATATGAAAAGACTAATTCTTGAATAATCTTTAAAGAGCAACAAAGTACACAGAAGAACTTCTGGCTGGGTATAGTACCCCCATAATGTCAACACATCAGCAAATTAACCTTTGCATACACTTCATAAGTCACATGATTTTTGTTTAATAACTCTTGCCTATTGGATTCTTAACTCCAGGGATTTCCAAAGGGAACATTTCTAGTTAAAAATAGCTCAGTAACTTCTTTATCAATTCATCTGTTGATGGACATCTAGGTTCTTTCCATAGTTTGGCTATTGTGGACATTGCTGCTATAAACATTCGGGTGCACGTGCCCCTGAAGATCACTACCTTTGTATCTTTAGGGTAAATACCCAGTAGTGCGATTGCTGGGTCATAGGGTGGATAAAGAAGATGTGGTATATATATTTATATACAATGGAAAAACATTCCATGCTCATGGATGGGTAGAATAAATATTGTGAAAATGTCTATGCTACCTAGAGGAATCTACACATTTAATGCAATCCCCATCAAAATACCAGCAATTTATTTCAAAGAAATGGAACAAATAATCCTAAAATTTATATGGAACCAGAAAAGACCCCGAATAGCCAAAGGAATGTTGAAAAAAAAAAGCAAAGTTGGCGGCATCACAATTCCAGATTTCAAGCTCTATTACAAAGCTGTCATCATCAAGACAGTATGGTACTGGCACAAAAACAGACACATAGACCAGTGGAACAGAATAGAGAACCCAAAAATGGACCCTCAACTCTATGGTCAACTAATCTTCGACAAAGCAGGAAAGAATGTCCAGTGGGAAAAAGACAGTCTCTTCAACAAATGGTGTTGGGAAAACTGGTCAGCCACATGCAGAAAAATGAAACTGGATCATTTCCTTACACCACACACAAAAATAGACTCAAAATGGATAAAAGACCTCAATGTGAGAAAGGAATCCATCAAAATCCTCGAGGAGAACACAGGCAGCAACCTCTTCGACCTCAACCGCAGCAACTTCTTCCTAGGAACCTCACCAAAGGCAAGGGAAGCAAGGGCAAAAATGAACTATTGGGACTTCATCAAGATTAAAAGCTTTTGCACAGCAAAGGAAACAGTCAACAAAACCAAAAGACAACTGACAGAATGGGAGAAGATATTTGCAAATGACATATCAGATAAAGGGCTAGTATCCAAAATCTATAAAGAGCTTCTCAAACTCAACACCCATAAAACAAATAACCCAGTCAAGAAATGGGCAGAAGACATGAACAGACATTTCTCCAAAGAAGACATCCAAATGGCCAACAGACACATGAGAAAGTGCTCAACATCACTCGGCATCAGAGAAATACAAATTAAAACCACAGCGAGATACCACCTTACACCAGTCAGAATGGCTAAAATCAACAAGTCAGGAAATGACAGATGTTGGCGAGGTTGCGGAGAAAGGGGAACCCTCCTACACTGTTGGTGGGAATGCAAACTGGTGCAGCCACTCTGGAAAACAGTATGGAGATTCCTCAAAAAGTTGAAAATGGAGCTACCCTACGACCCAGCAATCGCACTACTGGGTATTTATCCTAAAGACACAAAGGTAGTGTTCCTCAGGGGCACGTGCACCCGAATGTTTATAGCAGCAATGTCCACAATAGCCAAACTATGGAAAGAACCTAGATGTCCACCAACAGATTAATGGATAAAGAAGAAGTGGTATATATATATACAATGGAATACTATGCAGCTATCAAAAGAAACGAAATCTTGCTGTTTGCCACGACATGGATGGAACTAGAGGGTATTATGCTGAGTGAAATAAGTCAATCAGAGAAAGACAATTATCATATGATCTCTCTGATATGAGGAACTTGAGGGGCAGGGTGGGGGGTCGTGAGGGGTAGGGAGGGAAAAATAATGAACCAAGGTGGGATGGGGAAGGAGACAAACCATAAGAGACTCCTAATCTCACAAAACAAACTGAGGGTTACTGGGGGGTGGGAGGGTAGGGATAGGGTGGATGGGTTATGGACATTGGGGAGGGTTTGTGCTTTGGTGAATGCTGTGAAAGATGTAAGCCTGATGATTCACAGACCTGTACCCCTTGGGCAAATAATAAAAATAAAATTTAAAAAAAAATTTAAAAAAATAGCTCAGTAACTTATAGATTTCTTTATTTAGGCTGGAAGAAGTTGTTCTGATTTACTTAAATCAATGAGAGAATTAGCATTGTTTTGTACACTTAACAAACGAAGCAGAAAAGTTGGTATTCTTTCTGGCTGTGTGTGTGTGTTTCTGATGGCCTTGTTTGTGATCTTTTCTCTTTCAGTAAATTAAGACTCTGTGGGTATGTGGGTGACTGTACCTCACCCAAGATTTTACTTGGCCATCAGTCCTCTAGCACTTTGGTTGTGGGAAGATTCTTCCCTGTGATGGAAGCAGAGTGCTCCAGATCAATGAAAGCACCCTTTCTAGTATACCGTAGCTACCACTCCTCTGTTATGTTAAGGATCAAGGGAATCTGACACACTGTTTCTCAATCTCAGGAGAGTCGTATTGCCGAACAGTTGAAATGTGTAAGGAATGGCTGTGGAGAAGAAAAGAATGGAGTGGCTGTTTAGTCCAACAGCGAGTCTTAGGTGACAAATCCTGTTGGACTCCTAAAAGCTGTTTTTCTCTGGTCTTGTTATTCACTGTGCATGTGGGTCACGGAAGCAATGGCATCTTCTATTCACACAGCTTGAAGTCAAAGTCCAGCTCCTTGTTTGCCTTGCGTATAAACAGGACACACTGCTTTCTCTGCCTGGTGTAACTTCATTGAAACACTATATTCTGTCACATAAAGGTCTCTTATTTTTCCTTCCTATTCATTCAGCAAGCACTTCACCTCAGGCACCATCTGGTGGGTAATAGGTACTATAAGGGGAAATTAAATAAGCAGTAAAAATGCCTTATATTTATTGAGAGCTTAATATGGACCAGGCATTTTCTAAGCTCTTTACATATATTAACTCATTTAATATATCTATGAGGTAGGCATATTATTGTGCCAATTTCATAGATGAGAAATTCATTCACAGAAGGAGTTAGCCAATGAGAGAGCTGACAGGTGAACCCTGATAATCTAACCTAGATCCTGTGCTCTTTACTACAGAATGGCTGTTTGCTCTAATTCTAGGGGTTAAGAATCTATATTTCTGAGGAAATAAAAAAATAATTATTAAAATCATTTTTTAATAATCATTAAAGGCATTTTTTAATCTGTAAGTTTCAGTGAGCTGTACATTCAAGACATGTGCACTTACAGCTTCAGTGCATGTGGCAGACTAGATGTTTGTGTCTCCCCACAGTTGATACTTTGGCACCCTGACTTCCAGTGTGATGGTTTTAAGAGGTGGTAGTTTGCAGAAGTAATTAGCTCAAAAGGATGAAGCCCTCATGAATGGGATTAGTGCCCTTTTATAAGGGACACCAAATAGCTCTCTCTTCCTCCTTCACCATGTGAAGATACAAGGAGAGTTTAGCAGTCTGCAACCTACAAACTGGGTTCTCATCAGAGACTGACCATGCAGACACCCTGATTTTGGATTTCCAGTCTTCAAAAATGTGAGAAATAAATGTCTGTTGTTAATAAGCCACCCAGTCTATAGTCCTATTACTGTGGCCTGCAATGACTAAAACTGTGTATAATTTAAAGCTGAAAAATAATCACACGAGTAAGGCTATGACAGCACAGAACAACCCATGTGCATAAATGCTTGGGGAAAGCTTTAAAATGAAGGCTCTGAAAGCTATAATAAGGATGTCTGTGTACATGTTCCTAATCAATGTTATCACTGTTGAAACCAGACATGCTTGGAAATAGGTCCATTAGTACATATGTTTCATGATGTCATTCTTGTTAGGAGGAGGCACAAGTAAGTTTACCTTAACCACATTGAGAAACTAAATCAAGTTACATGATTCAGGTTTTAAAATCTGTGTGATTCCTTTAATTTAGACCTGCGTATTCTTAAAGATTTCTGTGCTCACTCTTACCTGTAGATCAGGTCTTACAGTGGGAATTGCAGTCACTGAACTGGGGAACATAAATGCAATGGGAGTAATTGAATCCTACAGTAGTGGGGGGCCAAGTGGCAGCACTCACCCATCCAAGACAAGATGGACATGGTTACCATAATGAACAACAGAATCAAAGCAGCAATCAGAACACTCTGACACATGCAGACCTATGGTTCTGGCTAGTTAATCATGGTGTTCTTAAAAGTGAAATAGGTAGGAAGACTACTAAATTCTTACTCTATCTGCATAAGCAAAAATGTTTAGGTCAATGAACAAAGTCTTACTTAAGTCAGAAAAACAGAAAGTTACAGCCCCTCAATCAGTTCCCAGATTTGAGTCAGTTCATAGAACCAGAACCTCTTCAATAAAGGGGAAGCTCTGCTTGAGGAAGGATCCCAGTATACTGCCAAAATTTATCCTGTTAATTTTTCTCCCAGACTTCTCCAAAGGGACCTATGACCTTTTACCAGGGCAACTGTCCATTGGCGAAAGACAAATAATCAGAATTTTCAGGGATAGCTGGATACTAGCTCCCAACTGATACTAATTCCAGGACACCCAAAACATCACTGTGGCTCAGCAGTCAGAGTAGGGGTTTCTGGAGATCAGATGATCAATGGAGTTTTAGCTGAAGTTTGTTTCATGGTGGGCCCAGTGGGAACATGTCCTGGGGTTATTTCCCCAGTTCTGGAATCCACAATTGGAAGAGCCATACTTAGCAGCTGCCAGGATCACCACATGGTTCCCTGACCTGTAGAGTGAGGGGTATAATGGGAAAGGCCAAGTGAAAACCACTAGAACTACCTCTACCTAGGAAAATAGCAAAACAAAAACAGTACTGCATTCTTGGAGGGACTGCAGAGATTACTGGCACCATCAGGGACTTGAAAGATGCAGGGGTAGTGATTCTCACCATGTCCCTTTTCAATTTGTCCACTTGGTCTATGCAGAAGACATCTGGATTTTGGAGAATGACAATGAGTTGTCATAAGCTTAACCAGGTGGTGACTACAATTTCAGCTGTTCCAGATGTGGTTACATTGTTTGAACAAATTAACACATCCTCTAGTATGTGGTATGCAACTATTGATCTGGAAAATGACTTTTTTCTCCGTCCCTGTCTGTAAGGGCCACCAGAAGCAGTTTGCTTTCAACTGTCAAGGCCAGCGATACTCCCATCATTTTCCTGTCTCAGAAGTATATTAATTCTCAGGATCTAGGTCATAATTTAGTTCAAAAGAATATTGTCTTTTCCTTTCACAAGAAATCACATTGATTCGTTATATCGATGATAAGACCTAGAGAGCAGGAAGTAGAAACTATTCTTGATTTATTGGTAATACATCTGCATATCAAAGGAAAATAAAGGAAATAAAAATGTCAAAAATTCAGAGGCTTTCATCAGTGAAATTTCTAGGGGTCCAGTGCTGTGGGGCATGTCAAGACATGTCTTCTAAGGGAAAAAACAGTTGTTGCAACTGGCTCCTCCTACAACCAAGAAAGAGGCACAATGTCTAGTGGGCTGTTTTGGTTTTTGGAGGACACTTAATTCCTCACTTGGTCATTTTACTCCAACCCATTTACTGAGTAACCCAAAAAGCCACTAGTTTTAAGTGGGGCCCAGAAAAAGAGGATGCTTATAATAGGTCCAGGCTACCAAGCAAACTGTTCTGACACTTGGGACATATCATCTAGGAGTTCCAATGGCATTTAATGTGTCAGTGGAATAGGGGCATTTGGCAGGCCCCTACAGGTGAATCACAGCAAAGGCCTTGAGGTTGTTGGAGCAAAGCACTACCATCTGCAAATAACCACTCTCCTTTTGAGAATAGATCCTGGCCTGCTACAGGGCCTTAACAGAGACTCAGCACTTAACCATGGGTCACCAAGTTTCCATGTAACCTGTGATGTCTATAATGAACTGGGTGTTATCTGACCTAGCAGCACAGTAGCACCATATCATCAAATGGACTGGTATATAGGAAATAGTGCCAGAGCGGGCCCTTAAGGTACATGTAAGTTACATGAAGAAGTGGCCCAAATGCCCTAGTTCCCACTGCTGGTGCACTAACTTCTCTCTCCCAGGCTACACTTATGGCTTCTTGGGAAATTCGCTAAGATCATCTGACAGGGGAAGAGAAGACTTGAGCCTGGTTTACAGATAGTTACGCTTGATATGCAGGCAACACTGGAAAGTGGACCTGTAGCACTACAGTCCCTTCCTGATACATCCCTGATGGACAGATATGAAGGAGAGTCTCCCAGTGGGCAGAATTATAGCAGTGAACCTTATTGGTCACTTTTCTTGGAAGGAGAAACGGTCAGATGAATGATTATGTACAAATTCATGGGCTGTGGCCAATGGTTTGACATGGTCAGGGATCTGGAAGAAACATGATTGGAAGATTGGTCATAAGGAAATTTCAGGAAGAAGTATGTAGATAGTTCTCTCAGAATGGGGAAAAAATGAAGATTTTTTGCATGTGAATGCTCATTAAGAGGTGACCTCAACAGAGGTGTATTTTAATAAGTGAATAAAATTATTTGGGTAGATACCAGTCAGCTTCTTTCCCCATATGCTCCTGTTACTGCCCAAAGAGTTCATGAACATAAAGGTGATGGTGGCAGAGATGGAGATGATGCATGGAATTAGCACCGTGAACTTCCACTTACCAAAGCCAACCTGGCTAGGGCCATTGCTGAGTGTTCAATCTGCCAGCAGCAAAGACCAGTACTGAATCTGGGATATGACACTATGGCATTACTTCCCAAGGTACTCAGCCAGCAACCTAGTGGCAGGATGATTACACTGGACCACATCCATCATGGAAAGGATAGCATTTTGCTCTTACTGAAATATATTCCAGATACAAATTTGCCTTCCCTATAAGCAATGTTTCTGCCATATGTAGATTTACAGAATGCCTTATCCACCATTATGGCATTCTACACAGCATTAATTCTTTTATTTTAATTTTTTTCTTAGCATTGCTTCTATTTAAGGAACTTCATAGCAAATACAGTGTGGCAATAGGCCCATGCTCATAGAATTTACAGGCCTTACAACGTCTCCACCATTCTGAAGCAGGTGGCTTAATAAAATGGTGAAATGGCCCTTTGAAGACTCAGGTACAGTGCCACCTAGCTGGACTACAGCAAGGTTCTTCAGAATGCTGTATATGCTTTGCATCAGGATCCATTATATGGTGCTGTTTCTCTGATAGCCAGGATTCATAGGTCCAGGAATCAGAGTTGAGTGGCACTCCTTACTATTACTTTCTGGTGACCCACCAGTAACATTTTGATTTCCTATTGCCATTACCTTATGCTCTGCTGGTCTTAGATCCAAAGGAAAGCATGCTTCCACCAAGACCACAAGAGTGATTCCATTCAACTCAAGGTTAAGACTGCCTCTAGGCCATTTTGGGTGTCTCATGCTTCAGAACCAATAAGCAATGAAGGGAATTACTATGTTGGCTGGGTTAATTGATTTCTAATTTCCAAGGGGAGATTGGACTACTTCTCCAAAACAAAGATAAGGTTTATGTCTGAAGTATAAGAAATCTTTCAATATGTCTATTAGTATTAACAACCCTATGATTAAAATCAGTGGAAAAGTGTGACACCCAATCCAAGCAGGACCACCAATAGCCCCAGACCTTTCTGAAATGAAAGTGTGGGTCCCCTGACTAGGTAAAGAAACAACTGAGATGTTTTCAGAAGGCAAATGGAATATAGAGTGGGTAGTAGAAAGAGGTAGTCATTAAAAAAAAAGCAGTTACCAAATAACTACAGAAAAGAGGACTGCAGCTGGCAAGAGTATTTCCCACTTATTTTGTTACAAATGTTTGTGTAATATGAATATAAATATATTTTTATGTATCTTTGTTTTCTTCCTTCTTATTCCTCATCATGTAACATAAGATGTGTTGACTTTATATCATACTACTCAAATACAGTTAATTTTAAATCATAGTATTTAAGTCATGGGGTATCAACAAGAAGAGTAAACATCACTCAAGAACTTTATCTCCTTTGCTAGAGAAAGTTAGGGTACTTTCAGTTGTATGCAGGATAGTTGTGTCATGTTAAGTGGAATTAAGATCCTGTTATTATCTATATTTGGAGATTAAGTGTCATTTATGGAATGCACATGAGTGCCCAGTAACAAAGGGTGGACGATGATTAATTTTATTTGTCGACTTTATTTGGCTGTGGGGAGATGAGATTTTGGTCAAACGTTACTCTGGGTGTGCCTGTCAGTGTGTTTTTAGATGAGATTAATATTTGGATCTGTAGACTGCTCTCCCTAATGTGAGTGCCCTCATCCAATCAATTGGCAGCCCAAATAGAACAGAAAGGGTAGCACTATAAGATGAAATTTCTCCTGCCTGACTACTTGAGCTAGAACATAGATATTGGTCTTTTCATGCCTTCAGACTCAAACTAAAACAATGACCCATGAATGCAGAGTCTATCAGCTTTCAGACTGGAACTTATGCCATTGGCTCTCTTGTTCTCAGACCTTCAGACTTGGGCTGGAACTAAAAGCATACCTTTGGCTCTTTCGTGTCTCCAGCTTGCCAACTGCAGATGTTAGAACTTCTCAGTCTCTATAACTGCATGAGCCAATTTCTTATAATAAATCTCTTCCTTACCATAAAATCATATATAACTATAGTTAAATATATTAGTTACATATATGTGTACATATATACATATGTATACTATTGGTTCTGTTTCTCTGGAGCAGAGAACCAGAATAGTTCTCTAAAACACTACTTTACCTTCATTACAGAGACAAGTCTGAGAAAATTTAAGCATCTTTAGCCACATTAAAACTAGTAAATGGGCATGTTGGGATACACCCAGGTTTGTCTGGCTCTAATGTCCATGCTTACATCCCCTGTGCTATACTTATGCTCTGCTTTTGAACCAGTGCAGATGAATAAAGACCCAAAGGAGCCACCCTGGTAATGCTTTATTGCCTTTTCCTGAATTTTGTGTTTTAATTATTGTTGCTGTGTAATAATTATCCCAAAATTCAGTAGCATAAAATAGCAATTGCTTTATTTTGCTAATGATTTCATGGTTCATGAATTTAGAAAAGGCTCAACGAGGCTGTTCTTTCATGGGATCTCTCATGTGGTTGTAGTTAGTTGTCGTCCAGGGTTGCAGTCATCTGAAAGGTCAACTGGATTGAACATTTATGATGGTTCAGTCATATGACTGGCAGTTGAATTTGGCTATTGGTTTAGTGCTCAGCTGACCATCAACCAGGACACCTCCCTGTGTCCTTTCCAACATGGTCAAATCAAGTAGTGAGCAGGCCACAAGAACTGGTTGGAGCTACAGGATCTTCTTTGGCCTACTCTTATAAGCTATGGAGCATCACTTCCACTTAGTCTGTTGGTTACAAATGCCTCACTGAGGTAGGGGCATATTCAAGGGGAGGGGATAAAGACCCCTCCTTTTGACAGAAGTGTCAAAGAATTTGGGGGTGCGTTTTTAAAACTTGCGTTATGATCCTAGGAGTCACGTATCTCTAAGAGATGATAGAATGCAAGAAAGTGGAGTTTGAAATGAGGTCATAATTTCAAACTTCCTCCATCATTTATTATCTGTATTAGAGTTGGAACCTTGGAAAAATTATTTAAAGTCTCTGGTCAGAGATCTCCTCTGAAAAAGGAGAAGGTTGATATCTATTTTGGAGCTAAAATTAGTACATATACCTGGTATTCAATTAACATTAGAATAGTGTTTTCACACCTTCTTCACTTCGCTCACTGATTTCTATTATTTATTTATGCATAATTTAAAGACATATTAGGATCTGACTGGCAGATAGATTTTTCTCTTAAGGAAAAGTAAAGGTTTTGTAGACTCAATCTATGTATTAAGCCAAAAAGAAAGTTCACTGTGGCCCAAAGAACAGGCATTATTAAGTCATGGTCGTATTATCTAGTATCTTTTTTCTGTCTCTCTCATGTCCCTGCTCCTTAACATCAGGCAAAAAACTTACAAAATATTTAAATAAGTGCAGTCTCAGAACTTGTCAGGTCAATTCAGATCCCTGGATGTTCTATTCTGGTGAAACTTACTTTTTCCTGAGTTTGAGTTACTGATTATAAGTTTCATTGTATTGGGACCAAGAGGAGCCTTTCTATTTAGAATTCAAACACACACACACATGTACACACACACACACACACACACACAAGTTTAAGCAAATAAACAAATCTAATTTAGAGAGCAAAAGCATGTAGAAGACAAAAGCCAGGGTCTCACATGAAGTAACACAAATCCCCCATGTGGAAGTCATTTAAACGTAACTTTTTCACATGGTAGGGATGAAAACATTCTTCTGCCATGGAGTTTCATAAAGCATGTCAGGCTTCTTTTTGCACTAGGCTTTTACACATCTGTCAATTGGAGAAGTTAACCTCTCTGCTGTTTTGATGAGAGAAAGATAAAAATCGAAGTCCTGGTGATTTTATAGGAGTGCTGGCTGCTTGTGTCTTTGGCTATCTCTTGCACTCCTTTGGTGTGAAGATATCCGCAATTCAAAACAGATGTGGTCCCCTTGGCATGGCCTGCTGAATACCACATTGCCTGTAGAGCTCTGGGGCTCACAAGGTGCCCTCATGGAGCTGGCTATGACCCAGAGATAGTTTTTCTGTCCAGCAGCAAATAGGGACAGACATCTGATGAGTTTTCAAGAGAGTCTCACAACCAGGTGTCTAATTGAGTAGACAACAGATAAAATCGCACTTGATCCTCCAAGATTGTATGTCCTCTACTTTCCCCTCCAACTTCCTTGCCCCCCTTTTTTCTTTTTATTTATTTATTTATTTATTTATTTATTTATTTATTTATTTATTTATTTATTCTTTGCCCAAGGGGTACAGGTCTGTGAATCATCAGGCTTACATCTTTCACAGCATTCACCAAAGCACAAACCCTCCCCAATGTCCATAACCCATCCACCCTATCCCTACCCTCCCACCCCTCAGTAACCCTCAGTTTGTTTTGTGAGATTAGGAGTCTCTTATGGTTTG
>LNAC01001478.1:0-10000 GCA_002007465.1 Ailurus styani | reverse complement strand
CTGGGTTATTAACAAAATTAAACCAGGAGAAGGGTTTGAAAGGGGTCTGCAGGTAGGAGTCACAATTTTAAAGAGGATTACCCAAAGAAGGTGTCTTTGAAGAAGGTGGTCTTTGATTGAAGTCCTAAAGAAGATATAGGAACTTTGTGGATATCTGTAGAAACAGACTTCAAAGTAGAAGGAACATCAAGTGCAAAGGTGCTGAGGGAAAAGCACACCTGGAAAGTTTAAGGAACAGGTAAAGTGCTGATAGAAGCAGAACAGATTTTAAAGGAAGAACATAATAGAATATGAGGTCTAAGGGGCAATGGGTTGGATGGAATTCTCAGCATATAGAGCATTGTTGGCTATTTTGGTGTCCTACCTGGAATGAGATAAGAAGATTAGAGTGAAGATATACACAGAGAGGAGACATGATCTGACCACATTTTGACTATAAAACTCTGGTTCATTTTTTGAGGATAGCTTTTGAAGGGCTCACATCCAAAGTAAGGAGAATGGTTAGAAAATTGCAATAATTTTGGCCAAGATGACAGTGGACTGGACTAACTGGCTGTGTGTAAACCAATGTGTTAACAGTGAAGATGGTGTTAGTGGTCAGACAATGTGTATATTTTTACGGTAAAGCCAATATTTGCAGATGGATTGCATTATAGGATATGAAAGTCAGTGAGTTTAGATTATTAACAGTTTTTTAGTTTATTCTGGGGCCTGAGAAACTAAATGGGAATTTCCAATAAGTGAGATGAAGGAAGACTGTGATTAGAGAGGTTTCAGTGGGGAAGATCAAGAGTAGTAATTATGCACCTCTTAAATCTGAGATTTCTCAGATTTCTCAATAGAGCTATTGAGTGGGTTGTTAGATTTGTGGTTCTGTTGTCCTTGGGAGATAGGAATTTGAGTGTCATCAGTATATAGGTGGATGTACTGCTATGAGACTAAATGATAACACCAAGGGAAAGATGGTATATAGGAAACAGAAAATGTTCCAGGACTGAATCACAAAGAGTTCCAAAGTTCAAAGGCCAGGCAGCTGAAGAAAACCTATCAATGAGACTGAGAAGGATCTGCCAATGAGTGATTGGTACACTTATGAGAGATTGGAGTCTTGGAGTACAAGTTAACAAAGTGACTCACGTATCAATGAATGGTCAACTGACGTGATGCTGAAAAGTAAAATGAGGATAGATTGAAGGTAAGATACGACAGAGCAAAGAAAGTTTCCTTTCAGTGGAGGTAGAAAACCTGATTGGATGGATTCATGAAAGAGAGGAGAGAAATTGAAGAATCTGTGTAGAGACAATTCTTTTGAGGAAGTTTGTTGTTAAGGGAAGTAGGAAAATGAAGACATGAACCAAAGGATGTTTGTTTCTTAAAATGGGAGAAATGAGAATTTTGTGTTGATGGAAAAGATCTAGTTGTAGACAGGATAATTTGGTTATGTTTAAATAAAAGAAAAGTATTTGAGAAGGGCAGAGAAGACAGAATCTAGTGCACAAGTAGAAGGCTTGGCCTTTGTTAGGGGAATGGATAGTTTGTCCTGAAAAATGGAAGAGAAGGCAGAAGTAGAAGAGAGGAAGAATGGAGGCATGAGTGCAAGTGGAGGTGGAGGATAGATATTACAGAACTTTTATATGGAATGCTCTTATTTTCTCTGTTCAGTAACAAGCAAAATTATCATCTAGGAGTGCTGATCAGTATTAGAAATTAGAGGAGAAAAAAAGATGTTATGAAATAGTTAACTAGGGAACTGAGAATGATTGGAATTGGAAGAGATTTCAGTGTACTATTCACTCATATACTTCTGGTACTGGTCTCTGCTTCCTTAATAATGCTAGAATTATGATTTAAAACAAAAACCAGATTATGCCATTTTTATACTAAGTACATGTTCCTTTGGATCCTAATTAACAACAGTTAAGTACAGGGTAAAACTCAGACTCCCTCATGTGTTGAATAATGTCCTATGATCAGCCTCAAACCTTCTTTCATAGGTTCATCTCTGACCATTCCCATGACTCCATGCAATGTAAGTTCCAGATGAACCTAACTTCTCAGATTTGTCCTAACATCATATACACATTCATAATTCCTTGCCTTTGTCTGGGTAGTTCCCTTTCCTGGAATGCCTTTTTTCCCCCTTTTCTACACTTCATTAAATGTAGTTCATGCTCCACCCATCCCCATTTATTCCCAAGGTACAGCATGTTATTTTCTTCTCTATGTTCCCCTTAACCTTTGAGCTTGGCTTAGTACTTAGCTTTGCCATAGCACATTATTGCTTAATATGTCTGTCTTCCACCCTAGACCAGATGTTTTTCAAGTATACAGATGATATCTTAGTAATTATTTTATCCTCCCAGTCTCTAGAGTACTAAATATTCATGAACAAATTCATTTTTCAGTATTTAATCTTATATTATCAACTAATTCCAGTTTCTTAGAAGTTAAGAAAGCTTTAAGCCTTGCCTAGGCAGTGAAAAATGTATAGGAATAAACATTTGTGGGATAATTACTGTGTGCATGGATATGCAATGGGTTGTGCAAATTTTGGCTTTCATTTTATAACCTCCTCTTTTCCTCAGAACTTCACAATTTGTGTTTTTAATTTAACCACAAAAAAATCCCCTAGCATTAAATTTTGACAATAATGTTAGATACCAAGTTATAATTAGATGAAGAATATGTAATCCATATTGGATATAGTTCAGCATTTTCTCTCAAATTGGAATGTTAAATGGAAAATCAAGTAAATAAAGAAATTGGCCTAAACTTGTGGAATATTAAGCTTCAAAGATGTTGTTTTTATTATAATTTAGTTCATTCCTAGTTTGAGTTCCTTTACTTATCTTTGTGTCTCTAATTTAGCTTACTCCTGTCTCATAATGAGCACTAAAAATAATTTAAGGTAAAATAATCAAATACATTATTCTGAGAATAAAAGATATACAGCAGGAGCATATAATTAATAAATTCACTCCTCTCCACACTGCTTTCTCAGAAGTGAATTTTTCTTTCTACTCTCTAGTGGGTAAAAATAGACAAACAAGTTTCCTTGGGAGATTCAAAGACTGGTGCTTTGCGAGAGAAACTTTAAGGAGAAGAATCACTTGACCAAATGAAATCAGTTATAGTTGATCAGCAACAGATTGAGGAGGAATGTATAAGAGAGAGGTATAAGAAGTATATTTGGATAGGAAGAGTAGGACCTGCTTATAGCAAATGCTGAAAACATTTTTTGTTATTGCTATGGAACAAAGCATCTCAAGTCTTAGCAGCTCAAAATAACAACTGATTATCATCCTACAGATTTCTGAGGGTTGTCTGGGTTTAGCTGGATGGTTCTTTCATAGTGTCTCTTATGCAGTGCAGTCAGTGGTCAGCACGGACTGCCTTCGTCTGAAGGTTCGACTAGACTAGGTATTCAAGATGTCTGGCAGTTGTTGTTGATGGTCAGTCAGGATTTCAGCTGAGACTAACCTACCACTAGGAGTGTCAATCACCTCTTCACGTAGTTTGGGATTCTGTCAGCAAGATGTAGGCTCTGAGAGGGAATATCTCAAGAACAAGCATTCCAAGAAACCCAGAGAAAAGTCACAAAACTTATGACCTGAACTTGAAGACCAAGAAATCACTTTGTCATATTCTGTTGGTCAAACAAGTGACTAAGGCCAACCCAGATTCAACTGGAGGGAAAGAAACTCTACCTCTTGATGAGGGAGGAAAAAGACCACACTGCAGAAGAAACAGAAGAACATGAAACATGGGACATACAGCTGCAGCCACCTGTTGAGAAACTAAACTATCACAAAGGCCACAGAAAAATGTTGCAAAGTAATAAGATATCAACTAAGAGGTCTACATTCACTGCTGCCATTATTCTTGTCTAGATCACCACCATGTCTCACTGGGACTTCTGAAGTAATTGCTTCATTTCCTTCACTCCAGTCTATCCTCACCTCCAATCCAATCTTTTATCAACAGCCAGAATAACCTTCTTGAAGTCGAATTCCTAACATGTTACTCCTGTGTTTAAACCCATAAATATCTTCCCATACATCTGGAATGACTCAGTTCCAGATCTCTTCTTCAGCCATGCTTCTATCTACTGCCCTTTCCTTTCAGCTTCAGAATCTTTCTGGGTACTCTCTCTTAAACTGAAACACTCTTCCTACCCTCCTTTCCTGGTTATTTATTTCTTATAAATTGGGTCTTATTTTGAATGTCATTAGGCCTGTAAAGTATACCTTTCTTTGTGTTTTCATAATTTTCATAGCAAAGTACTTTTCACACAAAAATATAATTGCTCAGTTTCTTAGTAATTTCTTCAAGTAGACTGTAAGACCCTAAATCTTCCGTCTTGTCCTAAGTTCCTTTAAACTATCCTTCACTGTCTGTTACTGTCTAGTGTAACAAATTATAAATACACTATTGGCATATTATAGCTTCCATTGACTTTCATTATATATGTTCACATATATAGCTAATGGACCTCTATAGAATACTCACATTTCATAAGATATACCACATTCTGGGCCATAATACACACCTCAACAAATTTAAAAGGATAGAAATCAAATAAAGTATGTTTTCAGACCACAGTAGAATTAAACTAGAAATAAATAGCTGGAAAATCATAAAATAGTTGAAGATTAAATAACATACTTCTAAATAACACACAGGTCAAAGAAGTTGTCTCAGGAAATCTTTTCAATTAAGTAAAATAAGAATACAATCTATCCAAATTTTGGGGATACAGTGAAAGCAGTGCTAAGATGGAAATTTATAGTATTGAATGAAAATATAGAAAAGAAGAAAGATCTAAAATCAATAATCTAAGTTTTCAGTTTAGAAAACTAAAAAAAAGAAGAAGAAGGAAAAGCAATGTAAAATAAAGCAAGCAGAAGAAAACAGAGAAGAAAAATTAAGGCAGCAATCAATTAAATTGAAACCAGCAAAACAATAGAGAAAAGCAACAAAATTAAAGAGCTTTACTTTTCAAAGTCAGTAATTCATAAATCTCTGTCCAGGCTAACTATGAAAAAAAATAAAGAAGACAAAAATTACTAAAATGAGAAATGAAAGAGGGGTCATCATGTCTGACCCCATGAATATAAAAGTTAATAAAGGAGTATTATGAATGCCTTATGGCCACAAATTTGATAACCTAGATAAAATGAATCAATTCCTTGAAAAACACTATCTGACAAAACAATAGGGAAGTAATTTGAATAGTCTCATATCTATTAAAATTTTTGAATAAGTATTTAATAACTTTCTAAAACAGACAGCATGAGGCTTAGATGAATTCACTGGTGAATTCTATCAGACATTTAAGAAATTACACCAAAAATTCTACATTCTTTTCCAGAAAATAAAAGCAAGGACAATATACTTCTGAACTCATTCTATGAGACCAAGCCAGACAAAGACATTGTAAGAAAAAAAAAACATGCCAATATCTACCCTGAACATAGTTGCATAGATTTTTAGCAAATATTGACAAATTGAATCCAACAATATATAAAAATAATTATTTGCCATGAATTAAATGGGATTTAATATGCCATGATAAATGGGATTTATCCTAGTGATACAAGATTGATTCAACATTAGAAAATCAATTACCAGATTCTTGGTGTATCCTTACAGAGATCCTACACATGAAAAACAAATGTTTCCTATTTGTTCTCCTTTTAATATAAAACATGATGTTATGTTTATTAAAAAAAAGAAAATCAATATAATTTATCACATCAAGAAGATAAAGAAGGGAAATCTATGATTCTATCAGTAGATGTGGAAAAAGTATTTGGAGGAGCACTTGGGCGGCTCAGTCAGTTAAGTGTCCAAACCTTGATTTCAGCTCAGATTATGATCTCAGGTTGGTGAGATCGAGCCCCACGCTGGGCTCTCCACTAGGCGTTGAGTTGCTTAAAATTCTTTCTCTCCCTTCTCCCACCCCCTTCTGCTTCTGGCACATGCTCTTTCTCTCAAAAAAATTTAAAAAAGAAAAAGAAACAGTATTTGGAAGAATCCAGCACACTTTCATGATAAAAACTCTCAAAAAACTAGGAATAAGAATAATACCTACATCTTGATAGAAGCAACTGCATGAAACCCACAGTTAATGTCATACCTAGTAATGAGAAACTAGTTGCTTTATCTTTCTTATGGTTAATTTTATGTGTCACCTTTATATCTTTAGGGTTATATGTTTATGTGTGTTAATTTTATGTTTCTTATGGTTAATTTTATGTGTCACCTTGACTAGCCATAGGATCCCAGATTAAAAATTATTTCTGGGTGTCTATGAGTGTGTTTCTGGCTGAGATTAGCTTATTAATCTGCTCAGTGAAGCAGATGGGCATCACCCAATCCACTGAGAGTCTGAATAACAAATAAAATAATGTCAAAAATCAACATAAAAGGACTGTTGCTATCCAACTTTATGACTTATTATAAATATATAGTAATCAATATAGTATAGTCTTGGCCAAAGAATACAAAAATGGTAAATGGAACACAATAGAGACCTCAGAAATAGACCTCATAGATATAGTTAACTGCCTTTGACAAAGGATCAAGGGTGACTCAATGAAGAAAGGATAGTCTTTCAAAAAGAGTAAAACTAGACACAGACTTTAAAATTAAACTAGAAATAAATGGAAAGTCCTTTAGAAAAATTAACTCAGAATGGATCCTAGACCTAAGTGTAAAATGCAAAACCATAAAATCTCTAGAAGATAACACAGGAGAAAATCTGTGTGACCTTGGGTTTGGGGATGAGTTGTTTTTTTTTATTATTATTTTTTAAAATTTATTCATTTATTTATTTCACAGAGGGAGAGAGATTACAAGGAGGCAGAGAGACAGGCGGGGGGGGGGGGNGGGGGGGGGGGAAGCAGGCTCCCTGCCGAGCAGGAAGTCCGATGTGGGCCTCGATCCCAGGACCCCGAGATCATGACCTGAGCTGAAAGCAGAGGCTTTAACCCACTGAGCCACCCAGGCGCCCTGGGGATGAGTTTTTAGATACAACACCAAAAGCCTGATTCATGAATGAAAATACTGATAGGCAAACATCATTAAAATTGAAAAAGGGAAAAAGCTTCTACCTTGTGAAAGACACCTTTATGAGAATGCAGAGGGGAGCTACAGACAAGGAGACAATAGTTGTGAAACACATATCCCAGAAAAGACTTATAGCAAAATATACAAAGAACACTTAAAACTCAACAATAAGAAAACAGGCAACTCAGTTTAAAAATGGGCAAAAGATTGGAATGAAAAACTCATTTAAAAATACACANATGGCCAACAGACACATGAGAAAGTGCTCAACATCACTCGGCATCAGAGAAATACAAATCAAAACCACAGTGAGATACTACCTCACACCTGTCAGAATGGCTAAAATCAACAAGCCAGGAAACAACAGATGTTGGCGAGGTTGCAGAGAAAGGGGAACCCTCCTACACTGTTGGTGGGAATGCAAGCTGGTGCAGCTGCTCTGGAAAACAGTGTGAAGAGTCCTCAAAAAGTTGAAAATGGAGCTACCCTACGACCCAGCAATCGCACTACTGTGTATTGACCCTAAAGATATAAAGGTAGTGATGTACCCNCCCTCCTACACTGTTGGTGGGAATGCAAGCTGGTGCAGCCGCTCTGGAAAACAGTGTGGAGAGTCCTCAAAAAGTTGAAAATGTAGCTACCCTACGACCCAGCAATCGCACTACTGTGTATTGACCCTAAAGATATAAAGGTAATGATGTACCCAAATGTTTATAGAAGCAATGTCCACAATAGCCAAACTATGGAAAGAACCTAGATGTCCATCAACAGATGAATGGATAAAGAAGAAGTGGTATATATATACAATGGAATACTATGCAGCTATCAAAAGAAATGAAATCTTGCCATTTGCAATGACATGGATGGAACTAGAGGGTATTATGCTGAGCGAAATAAGTCAATCAGAGAAACACAATTATCATATGATTTCTCTGATACGAGGAACTTGAGGGGCAGGGTGGGGAGTCATGGGGTAGGGAGGGAAAAATAATGAAACAAGATGGGATGGGGAAGGAGACAAACCATAAGAGACTCCTAATCTCACAAAACAAACTGAGGGTTACTGGGGGGTGGGAGGGTAGGGATATTGTGGATGGGTTATGGACATTGGGGAGGGTTTGTGCTTTGGTGAGTGCTGTGAAAGATGTAAGCCTGATGATTCACAGACCTGTACCCCTGGGGCAAAGAAAAAAAAATACACACAGAAAGCAAATAATGTATGGAAAGATCTTCAAACAATGAATCATGGAACACTACATCAAAAACTAATGATGTACTGTATGGTGACTAACATAACATAATAAAAAAAAGAAAAATAACATTAAAACAACAACAACAACAGCAACAAGAACAACTACCAAAATAATTTCAGGATGAATTAAAGAGTTAAATTTAAATATTAACAGATATTGTCATTAAAATTATACTTATAAAGACATAATAACAAGGAAAATACAATGTTAAAAGGAAAAGCAAATATACAAAAAATTTTGATAGAGAAAAAATGATCTTCATTGTCCTATGTCATTAGGGCATTATGAATTTAAACATCACTGAGATTATTATTATATATCTATTAGAATAACTAAAATCCCAAGAGTGTAGTAAAGCCAAATGCTGGCAAGGATGTGGAGTTTCAGGAACTCTCATTCATTTCTGCTGGGAATGCAAAATGACATTGCCCCTTCAGAAAACAATTTAGTAGTTTTTACAAGCTCACCATAGTCTGCCCCTACAATCAAGCACTCGGGATCCTAGGTATTTACTGAAATGATTTGAAAACTTATGAAAACACAAAAATCTGCATATCAATGTTTGTAGCAACTTTATAATTGCCAAAAGTTGAAAGCGAACAAGATATCTTTCATGGGTGAATAGATAAATGAATTCTGATATATCCAAACAAAAGAATATTACTAATCACTAAAGAGAAATGAGCTATTAAGCTATGAAAAGATGTGGAGGAAACTTAAGTGTATATTATTAAGTGAAAGAAGCTGATCTGAAAAGACTAAATACTGTATGATTCCAACTGTACAGCATTGTGGAAAAGGCAAACTATGAAGACAGTAAAATGATAGTGGTTTCTAGGAGTTGGAGGAAGGAGGGGGGAGTAGGCAGAACCCTGAGGATTTTTAGAGCACTGAAAATACTCTGTGTTAAACTGTAATGATGGTTACATGTCACCATACACTTTTCGAAACCCACAGAGTGTATACCACCAAGAGTGGAACCTAAGGTAAACTATGGAGTTTGGGTGATAATGATGTGTGAATGTAGGTTTATCGGGAGGGGGCTGTGAATGCTTGAGGGGAGGGAGTACATGGGGACTCTGTATTTTCTTTCTTTCTTTCTTTTCTTAAGGTTTTATTTATTTATTTGACAGAGAGAGCCAGTGAGAGAGGGGACACAAGCCGGGGGAGTGGGAGAAGGAGAAACAGGTTTCCCACTGAGCAGGGGCCTGCTGCGGGGCTCGATCCCAGGACCCCAGGATCACGACCTGAGTCAAAGGCAGATGCTTAACGACTGAGCCACCCAGGTGCCCCTTGAGAACTCTGTATTTTCTGTTCAATTTTGTTGTGNAACCCTGAGGATTTTTAGAGCACTGAAAATACTCTGTGTTAAACTGTAATGATGGTTACATGTCACCATACATTTTTCAAAACCCACAGAGTGTATACCACCAAGAGTGGAACCTAAGGTAAACTATGGAGTTTGGGTGATAATGATGTGTGAATGTAGGTTTATCGGGAGGGGGCTGTGAATGCTTGAGGGGAGGGAGTACATGGGGACTCTGTATTTTCTTTCTTTCTTTCTTTTTTTAAGGTTTTATTTATTTATTTGACAGAGAGAGCCAGTGAGAGAGGGGACACAAGCCGGGGGAGTGGGAGAAGGAGAAACAGGTTTCCCACTGAGCAGGGGCCTGCTG
>LNAC01001477.1:162658-176857 GCA_002007465.1 Ailurus styani | reverse complement strand
AAAAAAAAATCAACACACTTTCATGATAATAAAAAACACTCAACAAAGTAGGAATTGGAAAGAAACTACCTCAATATATAATAAAAGCCATATATTAAAAATCCACAGTGAACATCATACTTAAGGGTGAAAGACTGAGGGAAATCTTTTTCTCTAAGATCAGAAATAAGGCAAGGATATCCACTTTACCACTTCTATTTAACACAGTACTGGCAGTTCTAGCCAGAGCAATTAGACACACACACAAAAAAGAAAAAAAGACATTCAAATTGGATAGGAAAAAGTAAAATGATCTCTGTTCACAAATGATATGATCTTATAAGTAGAAAACCCTAAAGATTTCACCCCCAAAAATTTTTGGAACAATTTAATTCAGCAGAAAATAAAGTCAACACAAAAAATCAGTTGCATTTCTTTATGTTAACAATGAACAACTGAAAAGGAAATTAAGAAAAAAATCCATTTACAATAGTATCAAAAATTAAACTCCTTAGGAATTAACCAAGGAGGTAACCAAGGAGGTACAATGGAAATTACTAACCATTGCTCAAAAAAATTTTAAAAGACATAAATAAATGGAAACAAATCCCATGTTCATGGACTAAAAGACAATACTGGTCACCATGTTAATACTATCCAAAACAACCTACAGATTCAATGCAATCCCTACTAAAATCCCAACAATGTTTTTGCAGAAGTAGAAAAAAACCATCCTAAGATTCACATCAAATCTCAAGAGACCCTAAATAGCCAAAATGATCTTCAAAAAGAACCGAACTAAAGGATTCACATTTACTGATTTCAAAACTTTCTACAAAGCTACAATAATAAAAACAACATGAGACAGACATATAGACTAATGGAATAGAATAGAAAGCCTAGAAATAAACCCTCACATATATAGTCAAATGATTTTTTTAAGATTTATTTATTTAACTGAGAGAAAGAGAAAGGGAGAGAGAACAAGAAGGGGGAGTGGCAGGCAGAGGGAGAGGGAGAAGCAGGCTCTCCACTGAGCAGGGAGCTCAATGTGATCATGACCTGAGCAGACACTTAACCGACTGAGCTACCCAGGTGCTCCAAGTCAAATGATTTTTGATGAGAGTGTCACAATAATTCAATGGGGAAAAGGAAGCTCTTTTCAACAAATGGTGCTGGGAAAACTGAATGTCCTCTAGCAAAAGAATTAAGTTAGACCCTGATGTGATACTATATATAAAAATTAACCCCATGAATCAAAACCGAAACATGAGATTTAACACTATAAAATTCTTTAGAAGAAAACATAGGGTAAAATCTTTATTACATTGGATTTTGGCATTGATTTCCTGAATAGAACACCAAAGGTACAGGCAACAAAAGAAAAAAAATAGACAAATTGGACAAGATGAAAATTTTTAAATTTTGTACATCAAATGACACTACCAATATTCAGAACATTCCAGCCTAAAACATCACAATACATATTCTTTTCAAGTGCACATGGAACAATTTCCAGAATAGATCACATATTAGGACACAAAACAAGCCTCAGTAAATTCGAGAAGATCAATGTCATACCATGCATCTTTTCTGACCACAACACTATGAAACTTGAAGACAACCACAAGAAAAAAATCTGGAAAGACCACAGATACATGGTGGTTAAACAACATGCTACTAAACAATGAATGGGTAAACCAGGAAATAAAACAAGAAATTAAAAATTTCATGGAAACAAATGAAAGTGAAAACATAACAGTCCAAAACCTTTGTAACACAGCAAAAGCAGTTTCTAAGAGGGGAGTTTATAGTAATACAGGACTACCTTAAGAAGCAAGAAAAATCTAAAATAAACAACCTAACCATATACCTTATACTTATAACCTAAAGGAGCTAGAAAAAGAACAACAAACAAAACCTAAAAACAGCAGAATAAAGGAAATAATAAAGATTAGAGCAGAAATAAATGATATAGAAACTAAAACAAACCCCCAAAACCAAAAACAAAAGAAAACAAAAAACAAAAACAAAAGCCAGTAGAACAGATCAATGAAACCAGGGTCTTATTCCTTGAAAAAAATCAATAAAATTGATAAACCTCTAGCCAAGTTTATCAAGAAAAAAGGAAGAACTCAAATAAATAAAATCACAAATGAAAGAGAAGAAATAACAACAAACACCACAGAAATACAATTACAGGAGAATATTATGAAAAACTATATGTCAACAAATTGGAAAACCTAGAAGAAATAGATAAATTCATAGAAACATATAAACTACCAAAACTGAAACAGGGAGAAATAGAAAAACTAAACACACTGATAACCAGCAAAGAAATTGAATCAATAATCAAAAAACTCCCAAGAAACAAAAGTCCAGGACCAGACAGCATCACAGGCAAATTCTACCAAACATTTAAGAAGAGTTAATACCTGTTCTTCTCAAACTATTTCAAAAAGTAAGAAAAAGAAGAAAAATGTTCAAGTTTGTTCCATGAGGCCAGCATAATCCTAAAACCAAAACCAGATAAAGACAACAACAACAACAACAAAAAAAACTATAGGCCAGTATCTCTCATAAATATAGATGTGAAAATCCTCAACGAAATACTAGCAAACCAAACCCAACACACATTAAAAAATGATCCACCAAGATAAAGTGGTATTTATTCCTAGGTTGCAACAGTAGTTCAATATTCACAAATCAATCAACATGATGCATCACAAAAATAAGGGAAATGATAAAGACCATATGATCATTTCAATAGACACAGAAAAAACATTTGACAAACTATAACATCCATTCATGAAAAAACCCTCTGAAAAGTAGGTCTAGAGGGACTATATCTCAACATAACAAAGACCATATATGAAAACCCCCATCTAATATCATCCTTAGTGGGAAAAACCTGAGAGCTTTTCCCCTAAAGTCAGAAGCAAGACAAGGAGGTCCACTCTCACCACTTTTATTCAACATAGTACTGGAAGTCCTAGCCACAGCTGTCAGACACAAAAAGATATAAAAGTCATCTAAATTAGTAAGAAAGAAGTAAAACTTTCACTAATTGCAAATGACATGATACTATATACAGAAAACCCAAAAGATGCCACCAAATAGCCATTAGAATTGATAAATGAATTCAGTGAAGTTTCAGGATACAAAATCAATATACAGAAATCTGTTGCATTTCTATATACCAATAATGAAGCAGCAGAAAGAGAAATTAAGAAAACAATCCCATTTACACTTGCACCCAAAAATGATAAGATACCTAGGAATGAACCTAGCCAAAGAGGTGAAAGATCTATACTCTGAAAACTATTAAACACTGATGAAAGAAATTGAAGATGACATAGGAAATGGAAAGATATTCCATACTCATGGATTGGAAGAACAAGTACTGTTAAAATGTCTATACTATCAAAAGCAATCTATACTTTTAATGCACTCCCTATCAAAATACCAATAGCATTTTTCACAGAACTAGAACAAACAGTCCTAAAATTTGTATGGAACCAAAAAAGACCTGGAATAGCCAAAGCAGTAGGGAAAAAAACAAAGCTGGAAGCATCACAATTCCAGACATCATGTTATATTACAAAGCTGTAGTAATGAAAACAGTATGGTACTGGCTCAAAAACAGACCCATAGATCAATGGAAAATCTGGAAAGAAACCCACAATTATATGGTCAATTATTCTTCAACAAAGCAGGAAAGAATATCCAATGTGAAAAAGACAGTCTCTTTAACAAATGATGTTGGGAAAACTGGGCAGCCACCTGCAAAAGAATGAAACTGGACCCACTTTCTTACACACAAAAATAAATTCAGAGTCTATAATCAGCTACCTGTCACAACCCCAATGAAGCAGCTCTTTCTACCCATGGGTCCTGTCCCTGTACTTTAATAAAGCACCAGTTTGCACCAATAAATAAATAAATAATAAAAATAAATTCAACATGGATTAGATGAGACCTAAAACCATAAAAATCCTAGAAGAGCACACAGGGAGTAACTTCTCTGACATTGGCCATAGCAACATATTTCTAGATACGTCTCCTGAGGCAAGGGAAACAAAAGCAAAAATAAGCTGTTGGGACTATATCAAAGTAAAAAGCTTCTGCACAGCAAAGGAAATAATCAAGAAAACTAAAAGGCAACATACAGAGTGGGAGAAGGTATTTGCAAATGACATATCTAATAAAGGGTTAGTATCCAAAATATATAAAGAACTTATACAACTAAATACCAAAAAACCCCACAAATAATCCAATTTAAAAATGGGCAGAAGACATGAACAGACATTTGTCCGAAGAAGACCTACAGATGGCCAAAAGACACATAAAAAGATGCTCAACATCACTAAGCAGCAGGGAAATACAAATCAAAACTACAATGAGATATCATCACACAGCCTTTAGTCAGAATGGCTAAAATAAACAACACAGGAAACAATAGATATTGGTGAGGATGTGGAGAAAAAAGAGCACTCTTGCACTGTTGGTGGAAATCCAAACTGGTACAGCCACGGTGGAAGCAGTATGGAGGTTCCTTGAAAAGTTAAAAATAGAACTACCTCAAGATCCAGGATTTGAACCACTGGGTATTTATCCAAAGAATAAAAAACATTAATACAAATGAATACATGCACCCTTGTGTTTACAGTAGCATTATTTACAGTAGCCAAATTATGGAAGCAGTCCAAGTATCCATTGATTGATGAATGGATAAAGATGATAGGGTACACACACACACACACACACACACACACACATGCAGGAATATCATTCAGCCATAAAAAGGAATGACTTATTTCACTCAGCATAGTACCCTCCAGTTCCATCCACGTCATTGCAAATGGCAATATTTCATTTCTTTTGATAGCTGCATAGTATTCCATTGTATATATATACCACATCTTCTTTATCCATTCATCTGTTGATGGACATCTAGGTTCTTTCCATAGTTTGGCTATTGTGGACATTGCTGCTATAAACATTCGGGTGCATGTGCCCCTGAGGATCACTACCTTTGTGTCTCTAGGGTAAATACCCAGTAGTGCAATTGCTACCTGTACCCCTGGGGCAAAGAATAATAAAAAAAAAAAGGAATGAAATCTTGCCATTTGCAATGACATGTATGGAACTAGAGAGTATAATGCTAAGCAAAATAAGTCAGTCAGAGAAAGACAAATACCATATAACTTCATTCATATGTGAAATTTAAGAAGCAAAACAAATGAGCAAAGAGGAAAAAAAGAGAGAGAGACAAACCAAGAAACAAACTCTTAATTACAGAGAACAAACTGATGGTTACCAGAAGGGAGGTGCGTAGAGGGATGGGCTAAATAGGTAATGAGGATTAAGGAGTGCACTTGTCATGATAAGCCTTGGGTGATATATGGTATTGTTGAGTCACTATATTGCACAACTGAAATTAATATAACACTATGTTAATTAACTGGATTTAAAAAAACTTTAAAAATTTTTTAAATAAAACCGTAAAAAAAAAGAGAGACACTATCAACAGAGTAAAAAGGCAACCCACAGAATAGGAGAAGATATTTACAAATTACGTCGCTGATAACATCAAGAATATATAAGAACTAACAATAACAAAAAAACAAACAATGCGATTCAAAACTTGGTAAGGGGCTTGAATAGACATATCTCCAAAGAAGATATAAATGGCCATGTAGCACATGAAAAGATGCTCCGCATCTTCCATCATTAAGGAAATGCAAATCAAAACTACAATGAGATACCACCTAACATCCATTAGGATGGCTAATTAAAAAAACAGAAAATTATAAGTGCTAATGAGGATGTTGAGAAATTGGAACCCTTGTGCACTGTTGGGGATGTAAAATGGTACAGCTACCATGGAAAACAGTTCTTCAAAAAAATAAAAATAGAATTATCATATGCACTAACAATTCCACTCCTGGGTATATATCCCAAAGAACTGAAAGCAGTGTCTCAAAGAGATATATGTATACCCAAATTTATAGCAGCATTATTCCCAATGGCTAAAATGCAGAAGCAACCCAAAGTCTATTGGCAGATGTATAGATAAGTAAAAGTTGTATATACATACAATGGAATATTAGTCACACTTCAAAAGGAATATATATTACAACATGGATGAGTTTTGAGGACATTAGACTAAGTAAAATAGGACACTCACAAAAAAATTAAAAATTAAAAAAAACCTCAAATACTATGTGATTTCACTTAGATTAAGGCTTAGTCAAAATCATAAAGGCAGAAAGTAGATTGGTGATTGCCAGGGGCTGGGGCAGAGAAAATAGGAAGTTATTGTTTAATGGGTATAGAATTTCTGTTCTCAAGGTAGACAGTAGTGATGATAGCACAACAGTGTATTTAATACCACTGAACTGTAAGCTTAAAAATGTTTAGTATGGTAAATGTTATGCAAAAGATTGAAACTGGACCACTTTCTCATACCATACACAAAAATAAATTCAAAATGGATGAAAGACCTCGATGTGAGACAGGAAACCATTAAAATCATAGAGAAGAACACAGGCAGCAACTTCTTTGACCTTGGCCATAGCACCTTTTTACTAGACACATCTCCAGAGGCAAGGGAAACAAAAGCAAAAATGAACTATGGGGACTTCATCAAGATAAAAAGCTTATGCACAGCAAAGGAAACAACCATCAAAACGAAAAGACAAACTACAGAATGGGAGAAGATATTTGCAAATGACATATCAGATAAAGAGCTTGTATCCAAAATCTGTGAAGAACTTATCAAACTCAACACTTAGAGAACAAACAATCCAATCAAGAAATGGGCAGAAGACATGAAGAGACATTTCTCCAAAGAAGACTTACAAATGGCCGACAGACACACGAAAAAATCCTTCATGTCATTGGCATCAGGGAAATACAAATCAAAATCACAATGAGATTCACTTCCCTCCTGTCAGAATGACTA
The DNA here is from genome assembly GCA_002007465.1 of Ailurus styani. NCBI lineage: Eukaryota > Metazoa > Chordata > Mammalia > Carnivora > Ailuridae > Ailurus > Ailurus styani. The sequence continues at coordinate 169,911 of LNAC01001477.1, read as the reverse complement.
AAATTAACAAGAAAACAACAGGTGTTGACAAGGATGTGGAGAAAGGGCAACCCTCTTACACCACTGGTGGAAATGCACAAGGTGTAGCTACTCTGGAAAACGGTATTGAGTTTCCTCAAAAAGTTAAAAATAGAACTACCATATGACTCAACAATTGCAATACTAGGTATTTACTCAAAGAATACAAAAATCGTGATTCGAAGGGACACATGCACCCCAGTGTTCATAGTAGCACTGTCTGCAATAGCCAAAATATGGGGAAAAGCCCAGAGGTCCATCAACTGATGAATGGATAAAAAAAGATGTGAGATACACACACACACACACACACACACACACACTGGAAAGGGGAAAGGTAGGAAAAATAAAAATAAGATAAAAAACTGAGAGGGAGGCAAACTGTAAGAGACTCTTAACTATAGGGAATAAATGGAGGGTTGCTGAAGGGGAGATGGGTGGTGCATGGGGTAAATGGGTGATGAGCATGAAGGAGGGCAGTTGATGTAATGAGCACTGGGTATTATATACAAGTGATGGATCACTAAATTCTACCCCTGAAACTAATTCTACACTGTATGTTAACTGCCTTGAAATGAAATAAAATCTTGAAAGAATGAAAAAAGATGGTAAATGTTATGTTATATATATTCTACCATAATAAAAAAATGGAAAAAATGCTCATGAAGCAATCTGAGTGCAGAATGCTAGATACTTATGATTTTCCTCAATCTCTTCTTTTTTACTCTAGTCCAATGGATTTTTTTTTTTTTGAGAGAGAGAGAGAGAGAGAGCGCACGTGCAAGTGGCAGGGGAGGGGAAGAAGGAGAGGGAGAGAGACAATCTTTTTTCTTAAGATTTTATTTATTTACTTGAGAGAGAGAGAGAGAGAGAGAGAGAGAGAGAGAGAGAGAGAGAGAGAGCATGAGCAGCAAGCAGAGAGAAGCAGCCTCCCTGCCACTGAACAGGGAACCCAATGCAGGGCTTGATCCCAGGACCCTGGGATCATGACCTGAGCTGAAGCCAGATGCTTAACCAACTGAGCCATCCAGGCGCCCCAGGGAGAGAGAGAATCTTAAGCAGGCTCCTTGCCCAGTTTGGAGCCCAATGGAGGGCCTGATCCCATGTTCCTGAGATCATGACCTGAGCTGAAATCAAGAGTCGAATGTTTAACTGACTGAACCACCCAGATGACCCCAATGGAAAAATTTAAAGCCATTTTCCTTTTTAAAATTTTTCCAAATCACTCAATTTCATTTTAGTAGAAACAGCCATTTTCTGTATTTATATTTCAAATAACAATTAGGTAATGGTTTATAAAATAATCAGTTAAATTATATAATTATAATAACAAGTATACCTAGCATAAATAGGTTAAATAAACACAACTAATTCTTGGTAAGTCTACCACTCTCTAGTGAGAACAAAAATCTATGTGCATACTGGGCAGTGGCATATTACCTAAATGCTATCAGTGTGCTGTGGGCATCAGTCAGTATGTTTTGTTTATAGAGGTAATGGACGAGTACCCATTAATATTATGTTGGTTAAATAGAGGTTAGTTACAAGAGTTTCTACTTGAGTTCCAGGAGATGATCAGGAAGCAGTGGGGGTAGGAGTTTAAAAGAATATAGAAAATAGAAAAGATTGAATCTAAACCCCCCAGCATTTTCTAGTAAACCATAGCGAGCCAGATCTAGTGAATTTTCTATTTCTTGAATTCTAGTTGCTGAAAACTAATTGGCATCATCATCTTTTGAGAAGTAAATTTTAGTCATGGAATTTCTATTTGAACTAAAATTACTTGACTCATAGATACATTTTGATTTAAACCTAATGACAGCAAATTGGTTCATAGTGGAATATAGTAATTCTGGATAAACATAAGTTTTGTGTTTCACAATGAAACAAAGTTTTCTAATTGCAATGAACAAGAGAATATAATTAGTCCCAATTGCCAAATGAGATGCTCTGCCAAGAATTTCAAGAACAGGAAAAAAATAGAATTGTATTCAACATGAATGCCAGGGAAAGAATGCTTCCAAAAGTCTCTAAGACTCTCCATGGGAAAGCAGTTCCTTTAGTTCCTTAAATCTCCATACCCATACTTTATTTTTTTATTTTTTTATTTTTATTCTTTGCCCAAGGGGTACAGGTCTGTGAATCATCAGGCTTACATCTTTCACAGCATTCACCAAAGCACAAACCCTCCCCAATGTCCATAACNTTTTTTTTTTTAATTTTATTTTTATTCTTTGCCCAAGGGGTACAGGTCTGTGAATCATCAGGCTTACATCTTTCACAGCATTCACCAAAGCACAAACCCTCCCCAATGTCCATAACCCATCCACCCTATCCCTACCCTCCCACCCCCCAGTAACCCTCAGTTTGTTTTGTGAGATTAGGAGTCTCTTATGGTTTGTCTCCTTCCCCATCCCATCTTTTCATCAACACAGAATTTCCTCTATTTTCAAATTCCTGGTTTGGTATTCTGTTTTCCTTTATTAAAACTCCTGTCATTGCTCCGAAATCTCCTCCTCAGTTTATAAAGTTCAAATTTATGAAGGTCTTGAGGATTTTGTTTTCCAATAGTATCAAATTTTTCCTTTCAATGTAACAAGTGAGGAAGAATATAAACAAGGGCTGGAATGGGGCCCTCTGGCATCCAAAGAAATAGAGACACTTATGTCTCTTTGCCTTGCTTGTTGTCTTCTGGGTCTCTGTCTAAGAAAATGACAAAGTTTGTGTCTTGGTAACTTGCTTGATCTGTAAAGTAACTACAGATATGAAGCTTTTCCCTTTCCCAAGAATAATTGCACTGAAATCAGAATCTTACCAGAAGACAATTTTTCTCAGTTTATCACCCTTCCAAGGACATTATGAATACATCACTTTCCCAGAGTGAGCAAAAAGCAAAGCAACATGGAAAGATGCTACATCAGACTTCTATCCATTCCAATTTATATTACGGGTTTTCTGAATTGGCTCTTTAGCTATTGTAAGTATGCATTAATATCGTCTCTCTTTACTAAACTGCTTAAATCGGAAGATTTAAAAACAGACACAAAGGGGAAATATATATACACTTTCCAAAGCCATCAAAGAGAAATACATTTTCTTCTCATGCACTCAAAAATTGGGGATGGGGGTGCCTGGGTGGCTCAATCAGTTAAGCATCTGCCTTTGGCTCAGGTCATGGTCTCTGGGTCCTGGGATCATGCCCTGTGTTGGGCTCCCTGCTCAGTGGGTAGTCTGCTTCTCCCTCTCCCTCCGCCCCTCTCCAACTTGTGTGCACCTGCGCTCCCTCTCAAATAAATAAATGGGATCTTTGGGGAAAAAAATTGGGGATAGGTGTCAAAGTGTCATGTGATTATAGTATCTTACTAAAATTGGTGTTTTTACCTGCAAAAGTTTTCTCTCTTTCATTATTCTCACCTGGTTTGAAAGCTACTGCTTTCTACTCCACCAAAAATATGAAAGATTCAAGTACTAAGCATTTAAGTATTGAGTATATTGCAGTATGTGGTGCTGGCTTCACCTGCCGATTGGCTCCTGTCCACCAGAATTCAAAATGGAAAATGTACCTAATGAAGGTTTATACATAACTTCTGGGAAGGCTTTTTTGGATTTAATTTTTTAAATTTAACCCTATTATTTACTTCATATAAGTGGTCCCAAAGAGATCTCCATAGTGACCAGCTTTAATTTATATACCTTAGGGATCCATAGCACTATAAATGGAAGGCCCTGGTCTTATAATGACAGCCTGCTTGGTTACAGGCAGGATACAGTAGTTTGGAATTAACTAAAATTAAAAGAGTTATATATTCTACCTCCTGCTTATTTAGCTACCTGAAATGTTATTCTAACTGCATCTGATCAAATATATTAGCTCAATTAAATTTAATCCATTGTTCAATACTAATTCCTTATGTAGCATTAGACAAGTTGTCTAAATGTTTTGTCTTCTGTACATGCATAAATGGAGATGATGCTCTTGCATTCTACGATAAAATACTGAACTTCTGCTTTTGTTGCCATGACCCAAGGATTTAAGGCTACTTTTGGTGTTTTTAGCTTACAAAGGTAACCCAAAAAAGGTATTAGAGACATTAATCCCACCTTTCTTTCTTACAGATAAGAAAGAACTTATGAGTAAGGTTTCTGTGCTTTGACTTATGCTCTTCCATCTATAGTTATATATTAAAATCTTACTTATATCCTTAAAAAGGAATTAATACAGTTCACTCTTGAACGTGGAAGTTAGTGGTGCTGACCCTCTGCACAGTTGAAAATCTGCATATTACTTTTGACGTCCCAAAAACTTAACTACTAATAGCTTATTGTTGACTGGGAGACTTACCGATAACAGTCAATTAACACATATTTTATATGCTACATGTATTATATACTGTATCCTTATAATAAAGTAAGCTAGAGAAAAGAAAATGTTATTAAGAAAATCACAAGAAAGAAAAATACATTTACAGTACTGTAATATGTTTATACAAAAAAAAATCCATGTATCAGCAGACTCACACAGTTCAAACCCATGTTGTTCAAGGGTCAACTGTATATGTAAAGCTCTTAGAATAGTACCTAGTTTATGATACTATATAAAAGTTTGCTCTTATTAATATATTTTTATTCCAACTCCGTTGTGAAATCTTCCCTATCCTCATCTAGCCACTCCTGTAACCATATGTTTCTTATGCTTATTTCCTATTTAAGCTTATGTTAAACTTAATTGTTTATATTTCCCTCTCCTTCACCAGACTGTAAGCTGTTTGGGGGCAAGAACCATGAAATTTGGGCGCCTGGGTGGCTCAGTGGGTTAAAGCCTCTGCTTTCGGCTCAGGTCATGATCTCAGGGTCCTGGGATCGAGGCCCGCATCGGGCTCCCTGCTCAGCGAGGAGCCTGCTTCCCCCTCTCTCTCTCTGCCTGCCTCTCTGCCTCCTTGTGATCTCTCTCCCTCTGTGAAATAAATAAATAAAATCTTTAAAAAAAAAAAAAAAAAATTAAAAAAAAAAAAAAAAAAAAAAAAAAAAAGAACCATGAAATTTCTTTGTATTATCCTTCTCTCCATTGCCTAGTATATTACTTTTCAATCATTACGTTCTTAAAAAACTGTTAATTGATTTAATTGTAATGATGACCTTCAAAAAAACCATTTGGAAGTTATCAGTTACCAGTATAGGATTCTCTCTTAGACCTGCCTACAAATACTGAGACCAAATTAGTTTCTTTATGCAGACAAATTGGAGTTGCAGTAAGATTAAGCAAGTGGCACCTCCAAATGGCAGGGACCAGAAAAATGTAACTGCGAAAGAACAACAAAATGCACAAAAATGGGATTCAAAATGGAATTCACAATGAAATTAATTTAGACTGGGACTCATTAAAGTAACAGATTGAGACAAGATTAGGGACAAGGATAGATTTATGTAAGTGAACAGGGCGGCTGAAGCATGGTTCAGACGCCATTTGTAGGTAGGAAAGAGAAGCAGCAATCTTAAGAAAGCATCTGAAATGGTTTCTAAGTGTTCCATTAACAGGTGACTGTGTGACGGGATTAAAAAGAACTATAGTCTCTTAAATACAAAGGATACATCTTTTCACATTAGTTCCGCCCACAAGATGTTTGTTAAAGGATTCCTATTTACTAGAGTGGTTTCCATTTAACCAGGATCATCTTCATGTGTAGTGCTATTTCTTCAAAGAGGATCAGAGATATAATCACCACAAAGACCAATTCCAGTTTTCTAAAGACTCTGGGAATTTCCATATGGAATTTGCTCTCTAGAACTCCTAATAGCTGGGCTTTTGACTAGAGTACCAGTACTGTTTCCCCCTTATGCTCACTAAGTGGTATATCAGGTGCATAAATGTGTAGACATTGTTTGGTTGCAGATAGGAGGTTCCAAGTCTAAAAGTTACTCCTGTCAATGGAGTGCCCCTAAGAAATACTAACTGATTCAAACTGCAAATTCCACAGCATCACTTACTTGAATCAATGAAGTAAGGATAGGAAGGGAATGGGAGGAATTGTGGAGGAAGGAAAGAAGCTTGATGTTGAATTTGGTGTGACGTAGAAGAGATGAAGAAAACACTGCCTAGACTTAAAAGTCAATTGGTAACTGAAGTCAATTGTTTTGTTTTATTTTTTAAGAAGTCTCCATGCCCAGTGTGGAGCCCAACATGGGACTTGAAGTCACAACCTTGAGATCAAGACCTGAGCTGAGATCAAAAGTTCGATGCTTAACCAACTGAGACACCCAGCACCCCCAATAGTTTTGATAACAGGAGAACTAAAGAAAATTTTTCTATCTTTAAGAGGGTTAAAGAGGACTATAAGTATAGATGGTTGGAAGTACTTGGCTTCTTGCTCATTAATATGCCCTGGGGACTGAAGTTCATTTTTAAATTTGCTTTTTTCCCCCTTTGTAGAAAGGACTGACAATTTAATTTTTTTTTAAGTTAAAAGTCTGGAAATAGCTCAGGTCCTTGGGTAAAGAGACCTTTTGTGTTTCTATCCTTTAGACCCTTTTAACCCTTGAGGATGGTTAACCAGAGGTTTTTAAACTCTGAGCATTCTTTGTTTGAGAGAGGGAGTCATCCTTGACACTTCTCTCTCTCTAGTGGTCATATGATGAAGAGATGAAAAAATCAGTTGGACTTCTTTCATTCCTATGGTGGTAGTCTGATGAGACTGTCAATTCATTTCTACTGAACTTGCCCCATCATTTCTAATCATAATTCTCTCACCTTTTAATCAATTTGGTGACTTGTTCAATATACCTATTTTTTTTAAATTTCCCTTTTCATTTAAGTCAATCAAAGTTGGTTCTTATATCTTCAATATCCCTTTTCTCACATATTTTATTCAGTCCTGTTAATTCTACTTCTAAAATAGTTCTTGAATTGATTTACTTTTATACAGCTACTCTGATATCACCCCTAATCTAGGCTACCATCTTTTCTTAATCAGACCATTACAAGAGCTTGCATGGTTCTGCTTTTGTAATCCTCAAATCTAATCCATTCACCATATTGCAACCACAGTGATCTTTTAAAACTCAAATCTGAATTTGCAAACGACATATCAGATAAAGGGCTAGTATCCAAAATTTATAAAGAGCTTCTCAAACTCAACACCCATAAAACAAATAACCCAGTCAAGAAATGGGCAGAAGACATGAACAGACATTTCTCCAAAGAAGACATCCAAATGGCCAACAGACACATGAGAAAGTGC
>LNAC01001477.1:127884-162189 GCA_002007465.1 Ailurus styani | reverse complement strand
GGAGACAAACCATAAGACACTCCTAATCTCACAAAACAAACTGAGGGTTACTGGGGGGTGGGAGGGTAGGGATAGGGTGGATAGGTTATGGACATTGGGGAGGGTTTGTGCTTTGGTGAATGCTGTGAAAGATGTAAGCCTGATGATTCACAGACTTGTACCCCTGGGGCAAAGAATAAAAAAAAACCAAAAAAATAAATAAATAAAACTCAAATCTGAGCATGATATTCCTCAGTCTAATATTCTTCAATTGCTTCCCAATGCTCTTAGAAGAAAAGAAGAAAATTTACAATCCTCAACAGGGCCTATAAGGCCTTTTATAATCTGGTTCCTGGTTTCTTCTCCAATTTTTTTAAAGATTTTATTTATTTATTTGACACAGAGAGAGAGATTACAAGTAGGCAGAGAGGCAGGCAGAGAGACAGGGAGAGGAGGAAGCAGGCTCCCTGCTGAGCAGAGAGCCCGATGCGGGCCTCGATCCCAGGATGCTGAGATCATGACCTGAGCCGAAAGCAGAGGCTTTAACCCACTGAGCCACCCAGGCACCCTCTTCTCCAATCTTGTCTTTTTTTTTTTAAGTTTTTATTTATTTATTTGAGAGAGGAAGTGAGAAAGAGAGAGAGAGAGAGAGAGCACAAGCTGAGGGGAGAGGCAGAAGGAGAGGGAGAAGCAGACTCCCTGCTGAGCAGGAGCCCCATGCGGGACTTGATCTCAGGACCCTTGGATCATGACCTGAGCCAAAGGCAGACACTCAATGGACTGAGACACCCAGGTGCCCTCACTTAACAATCCTTTGATAGCTTTCCATTGCCTGCAGGATAAAGATGAAATTCCTCATACAAAGGTCTAAACGACTTGATTTCTAGCTTCATATCCCAACAACTCTTCACTTCTAACTTTAACCTCTCATTCTTTCCTCTTGCTAGTCCCCTGGCCTGGAAAACTGACCCTTTTGTTCACTTAACCAACTCTAATATCCCACAGTGCTCTGTGTTCTCACAGTTTATCATGTTGCATTGAACTTTATCTGGATGTATGTCTGCCTCTGCCATTATAATGAAAGCTTCTTCAGGACATGAAACTTGTGTTCTCCATATTTTTATCATCTTTGTATAGTCTTTTTCAATCTGAAAATTGTAATCCATTATTTTGGTCATTCGTCAATTTAGTTTTTTACAACTAGTATTAATTTTTTTAAATGACATAGAAGAGACAATATCAGACTGCATCACATGTAGTAAGAGTTCATTTTTTGTGTGAAATATTTTATATGAACACATATAAAATATGTATAAACACATGTGTATATTGGGTCCCCATGTATAATGTATTTCTTTCTGTAAAATTGTGATAAGAATTTAGTTTTTGAAAAACACTACTTGAGTATCTTGAACACAGAGGATGCTAAATAAATGTATCTGCCTCAAATCCTTTTTGAAATGAGGTAGAAGGTAAGACAAATGTATCTGAATAAACCTGTCTGCAATAAGCTCATGATTTCTCCTGCTTATCTGACTTGTTACTCTTTAAGGCCCAATAATTTCAATTCGCAAAGAAGACATAACAATCTTTTTTTTTCAATGATCCAAGATTCATTGTTTAAAGACACAACAATCTTAAATGTTTACACATCTACTAACAGAGCTCCAAAGTACATGAAACAAAAACTGATAAAACTGAAAGAAGAAATGAACAAATCCATGATTAAAAAGGAGATTTCAGGGTGCAGGGTTAGCAGTGGGATGCTGGGTGCAGGGAGATTCTGTGGACAGTCACAGTGGGAAGCAAAGGAGGATCCATTCTGTTCCTGCTCATCCTGGCTGTCTTCTGCCATTCAGGTCATAGCCTGACATGCTACACCTGTACTGAACCAGATCATGATTGCAATAACACCACCACTTGTTTAATTAATCTTGATACGTGTCTTTTTGTGAAAGCTGAGCCAAAACTTTTTTACCACCAGTGTTGGAAGTTTGATGATTAAATTACAAGTATATTTCAAAAGCCTTAGGGCTTAAGAAGTTAGAGTACCACTGCTGCCAGCAGGACCTGTGTAACAGAAAGGCTGGTGCAAGTGTCTCTGACTGCAGGCAGTAGCCTGGACCCTTAGGCTCCAATTCAACACCAGGAGGCCTTCCCCCCCAACTTTCCATTTCTAGATATTCCTTATTTCCTTTGCTGCTACATTACAAAGGCTATTTTTCACCTGGATCATGTTGGGAAAGACTAAAACTAGCTCGAGCAACCTGGTTAAGAGAGAGACTCTGACTTTGAAGACCGTCCTGTTGGCAGCGAAGACCCACTGAGGGGACAAAATTTAAGGGTGCAGCACATGTGATTTGATCTAGGTCACAGCACGTGTGATTTGAGCTCGGTCACATGCTTCTTCCTCTGCTTTTTGCAAGACCAGCTTTGCAGTGACAGCTTGAGTACATTAGATTTTCTGCATGCCCCAGTAATTTCCCCTCTGATTCCTTGGATGTAGTTATTAAATACTATGATCGGTGCTTTTTTGGTGGACTGGGGCAGGAGATTCTTTTTAACAGCCTCTCACAGGGAATGCTTTCATCCTCTCCCTTTATGGCCCCCATGCTGCCATGCAGGCACAACAAAGCTCCCACGTGTGGGCTGTCAGTCTGGGATAGTGAAATTCTCAATGCAGGGTGATCACAATGACCTTTGCATTCTCAACTAGCGGGTGTCTGGCAGGGGAGGAGGGGAGCTTTCCACATGGCAGGGCATGGAACCCCCAGGTCTGTCTTCCAATAGGTAGCAGTGGCTAAAATCTGAGTTTTCCTCTGTCCGTCAGTTGTGAATGGGCTTTGCTGTCTTCACTAGAAAAACTTAACAGCATATATTAATGATGTGTTAAAACTATCCCCCCAACTTTTTTATTGGGTTGGTGGTATATCTTGGCTTTGTCATACACAGTTAAAGACTGAACATTGGGACATTCTTTGTTTTAAAAAAAGACCCGCAGTATTAAGTGTGCCTATTTTAAGTAGCACTGGTAGCAAGTCTCTTCATATGTGTATGTATACTGTATGAACACAAAGGGAAGAGTCTCTGAGGTTGCAATTTGTTACCTCCAAATGTCCTCATAAAGAGCAACAGGGGTGTGTTCTACCTGCCAACATCTGACCTGTTGACCCCTACCTGACTTAGCACAGTTTATGGAGAAGACATTTGTAAGGGTTATTAACATAATAACAAATGTTGAGGCTTTTGGAATTTCTCCTGGTTTCCTAAAAAGTGATACATTTTTCAGGAGGACAGAGTTTTGCCTTTTTCTTGTGGGTGTTCCTGAATAATTCTCAAGATCCAATAGACTTAGGGACATTTGTATTCTTATTATCTTGGTTGTATTTAACAGCATAGCTTGACTTTTGCAGATGAAAGTGGGATTTCATGATTAACATTTTTTAAACCCCTTGATCATGTAATCTGTGCGACAAACTAGAATGACTGATGCCTTTCCGAAAATAAAATGTAATCAAGTGGGAAAAAAAGATTTCAGGGGGCACCTGGGTAGCTCAGTCCATTGGGCATCCAACCCTTGGTTTTGGCTCAGGTTGTGATTTCATGGATTGTGGGACTGAGTGCCACATTGGACTCTGCACTCAGTGGGGAGTCTGCTCGAAGATTCTCTCCCTCTGCCCCTTCCCTCACTCACACGCCTGTACTCTCTTCCTCTCTCTAAAATAGATGAATAAATCTTTAAAGAAAAAAAGAATAAGAGAGATTTCTGGGGCAGCTGGATGGTTCAGTCAGTTGTGTCTGACTCTTGATCTCAGCTCAGGTTTTGATCTCAGGGTCATGAGTTCAGGTCTTGTGTTGGGCCTAGCATGGAACCAATTTAAGATACATACATACATACATAAAATTTTAAAAGGAAGATTTAAAAACCCCTCTCTCAATCACTGATAGAACAAGTAGAGAGAAAACCAGTACAGATACACAACTCGAATACATCATCAGTGACCTTGGACATTCCCACCAACAATAGCAGGATGAACACTCTTATCAAGTACTATGGAACATTTACCAAGACAAACTATATTCTGGACCACATAACAAATCTTAATAAATTTAAAATTATTTAAGTCATGTAAAGTATGTTTTATAACCACAATGCAATTTAATTAGAAATCAATAACAGAAATATTTGAATCCCCAGATATTTGCAATATAGTATAAGCAATATACTTCTAAGTAATGCATTTGACAAAGAAGAAATCAGAAGAAAAATTGAAAAGTATTTTGACTGGAGAGAAATTTTTAGTACCAATAGCCTATATTAGAAAAGGAGAAAGATCTCAAATAATTGACCTCAACTTACACATTAAGAAATTAGAGAAAACAGCAGATTAAGCCCAAAGTAAGTAAAAACAAGAAATGATAAATAATAGAATAGAAATCAATAAAATAAAAGAGAGCAAATAGATAATACCAAAGTTGGTATCTTATGAATATTAATATAATTGATAAACTTCTAACCATACTAACCAGGAAAAAAACAGAAAGAAGACACAAATTGCTAATATCAGGAATAAAAGAGAATACATTGCTCTAGATCCTACATATATTGAAATAATGATAAGGAATATCACAAACAATTTTATGTCCATAAATTTGAAAACTTAAATTCGGTGGAAAAAAAATCCCTTGAATCAACCTACTAAAACTCACTCAAGAAGAAATAGATAATCTGTGTAGCCCTATAGCTATTGAAGAAATTGAAGCTGTTAAAAAAAATCCTACAAAGAAAATTCCACTGTAAATCTTACCTAACACTTAAGGAATAAATAATATCAATTCTATAAAAACTTTCAGAAAAGTGAAGAGTGCAGAATATTTCTCAGCCATTCTGAGTTTGGCATTACCTTGATACCAAAGCCATCAAAGATATCCCAAGAAAGGAAAACTACAGACTAATACTCCTCACATAGATGTAAAAATTATAAATAAAATTTTTGCAAATCAAACCCATCAATATATGAAAAGGATAATTCATGACAGTAAAGTGGGTTTATTCCAGGATTGCAAGGTAGGTTAACATTAAAAAGTGAATCAGTGTGAATCGTTAATTATATATATACATATATATTATATATGTATATTTATACATTATATATATTATATATTATACATATATAAAAGGAGAACCATATGATTCATCTCAAAGATACAGAAAATGCATTTGATAAAATCCCAACAAACGTTCCTTATAAAAACTCTCAGCAAATGGGAATACAAGAAAATATCTTCAACTTCTTAAAAGGCATTTACAAAAAAATCCGTATATAGCATCATACTTAATGGTGAATGACTGAATCCTTTCTCCCTAGGATCACTAACAAGACAAGTTTTTCTCCTCTTACTATGCCTATTCAATATTGTACTGGAGGTTTTGGGGGGGGTTGTTTGTTTATTTGTTTGTTTTTAAGACATATTTATTTATTTTGGAGAGAGAGTGGAGCAGGGAGGAGCAGAGGAAAATGGAAAGAGAGAATCTCAAGCAGACTCCCCACTAAGCATGGAGCCCAACATGGGACTTGATCTCACTACCTCAAGATCATGACCTGAGCCAAAATCAAGAATCAGATGATTAACCAACTGAGCCACCCAGGCACCCCTTGTACTGAAGGTTTTATTCAGTGCAATAAACAAGAAGAATTTAAAAGCTTCCAGTTGAAAAGGAAGTCTTTATTCATAGAAGACATGTTCATTTGTGTACAATATCTCATGCATTATACAAAATTCTACTAGAACTAATAAATGAGTTTAGCTAGATTGTAGGACACAGAATAAATATACAAAAATCAATTATATTTTTATATACTAACAATATTCAGAAATTGAGATTCAAATCAACAGTAGCATAAAAATATAAAATATTTAGGAATAAGTGTGACCAAAGATGGGCAGGACCTATACATGGAGACTACAAAACACTGTTGAGAGAAATTAAACAAGACCCAAATAATGGAGTTATATCTTATTCATGATGTGGATGATTCAATATTTTTAAGATGTTAATTCTTTCAATTGCAATCTTCTTCTTCTTCTTCTTCTTCTTTTTTTTAGATTTTATTTTTAAGTAATCTCTACTCCCAACATGGGGCTTGAATTCACAACCCTGAGATCAAGAGTCATATGTTCCACCAACTGAGCTAGCCAGGTGCCCTCTAACTACAATCTTTTTTTTTTAATTTTATTTTTATTATTTGCCCAAGGGGTACAGGTCTGTGAATCATCAGGCTTACATCTTTCACAGCATTCACCAAAGCACAAACCCTCCCCAATGTCCATAACCCATCCACCCTATCCCTACCCTCCCACCCCCCAGTAACCCTCAGTTTTCTAACTACAATCTTAATCAAAATTCATGTGAACTTTTTTGGTTCAAATTGACAGGGTGATTCTAAAATTCATATGGAAATACAAGGGAACTTGAACGGTCAAGTCAACTTTGATAAAGAACAAAGTTGGAGGATTAACACTGTTGCAAGACAGTGTGATATTGTAAAAATAGACAAATAGATGGAACAGAACAGAGAGTTCAGAAATAGATCCACACATACATGGATGACTTATTTTTTACAAAGATGCAAAGGCAATCCAGCAGAGAGAAGATATTCATTTCAACAAATTGAAATCAATTGCTGAAACAATTGGATACAAACAATTAACTTGGACCCATATATTGCACCATATAAAAGCATTACCCGAAAATGCATCATAGACCACAAATACATAGACCATAGAAAATGCAGGGAAAAAACCTTGTAACCTGGGGTTAGACAAAGATTTTTTAGATATGATACCAAAAGCATGGTCCAAAAAAGAAAAATGAACAAATTTGACTTTATCAAAATTTAAAGCTTCTGTTTTTTGAAAATCACTCTTAAGAAAATAAAAAGACAAACCACAGACTGAAAGAAAATATTTGCAATATTTGCAAAGCTTATTTCTGATAAAAGACTTGAATCTGGAATACATAGAGAACTCTCAACACTCAATAAGAAAACAAACAACACAATTTTTTAAATGGGCACAAAGTTGGAATAGATACTTCACCAAATAATACATATGGATGGCATGAAAACACATGAATAGACTGAGCATTAGGGAAATGTAAATTAATGTTTTAATAAAATACCACTACACACCTACTAGAATGGCTAAAATTAAAAAGACTGACCACACACAGTGTTGGCAAAAATGTGGAAGAACTGTTGGTAGGAAAGTAAAATGGTATAATCACTTTGGAAGACAGTTCGGCAGTTCCTCAAAAATCAAACATGCACTGACAATATTCTCTAGCCATTCCACACCTAGGTATTTACCCAAGAAAAATGAAAGCAAATGTCCATACAAAGACTTATACATGAATGTTCATTGTAAGTTTATTTGTAATAGCCCCAAACATGAAATAACTCAAATGTCCATCAACATGTGAACAAATAAACAAATTTTAGCATAGTTATATAATGAAATACTACTCAGCAATGAAAGGGAACTAACCATTGGGTTTTTTTCCCTCTCCCAGGAATTAACTGTTACACGCAAGGACAGATGAATCTCAAAATAATAACACCAAGTTAAAGAAGCCAGAGAAAAAAGAATGCATACCTTACTATTCCAGTCATAGAAAATTCTAGAAAATGCATCTACAGTGACAGAAAGCTAATCAGTGGTTGTTGAGGGGTAGGGGAAAAAGAGAATGGAGGAAGGAACTACAAAGAAGCATGCAACACCTTTTTGAGGTGCTGGGTATGCACATCACCTTGTATTGGTGGTTTCACGGGTTATAAATATACAAAAACTTTTCAAGTTGTATATTTTAAATATGTACAATTTCTTGTATGTTAACTGCATATCAATTAAAAGTGAATAAAAAAGAAGTAAATGGAACAGAATTATTGAAGTACCAGAAGAAAATAAAAGATACTATCATAATCTGGGTAAGAAAGACCTTCTTTTTTTTTTAATTTTTATTTTTTCAGTGATCCAAGATTCACTGTTTATGCACCACACCCAGTAAGGAAGACCTTCTTTAGCATGCGCTAAAGCTAGAAACTATCAATTAAAAAAACTAATAAAATTAACCACATAATTAACCACACATTGACACAAAACACAAAATTTAAAAATACATTTTAACATATATTCACAAAGGATTAATATCTTTTTTAAAAATTTCACTTATTTATTTGAGAGAGAGAGAGAGAGAAAGTGAGAGCACAAGCCAGGGGGAGGAGCAGGGAGAGAGGGACAAGCAGACTCCCTGCTGAGCAAAGAGCTGCGCGTGGGGCTCAGTCCCAGGACCCTGAGATCATGACCTGAGCCAAAGGCAGACACTTAACTGACAAAGCCACCCAGGTACTCCACCACAAAGGATTAATATCTTCACTAAAACTCTCTTACCAATAAATAACAAAAGATAGAAAAATGGGGAAAAAACATGTCTTTTCTACTACTTCACAAATAAAAAAATCTAGAATTGTTGGTAAGATGGGCTACTCCATCATATCCAATCAACAAATATTAGAAACATGGATTATATACAGAGTGTATAATGTGAAGGTGTGGATACTGTCATATACTGCTGGCGGCACTGTAAATTTGTATATTGATCAGCATAACTCAGAGAGCAACTAGACAAGGTATATAAAACTTTAAAACATCTAAACACTCAATCCAATAATTTGAATTTTTAGAATTTAATCCAAGGAAATCACTAAATAAATGTAATGTTGTTTATAAAAGCTCTGAACTGGAAACAACCTAAATGACCATCACTAGAGACATTCATTAAATAAACTGTTATTTATCTACGGGAAGTTAACTATGAGCAGAATACTACGTTGCAATTAAAAATTATCAAGATCTATATGTATTGACATGGAAAGTTATCTATAATATAGTAAGTGAAAAAAGGCAGTTTGCAAAGTACTATGCATAAGTCTAAGGAAATTTTAAAACTGTTTAAAAAAAATCCTGAAAAGACATACAGTAGAGTACTTACAACGGTTTTCTCTGAGAAGTAAGATTGGGTAGAATTTCCAATTTTGAGATTTTTGTATTGCTTGATTTTTACAACAAAAATATATTGTTTTTTAAGTATGAAAAATCAGTAAAATTTTTTCCATTTTAGAAAAATCTGTTCTAATGTTATTCAATAAGAATTTTATAATAACTATGAATAAAATTCATTCCTACCTAGGTTTTAAAATGTCCTATTTTGTTCACTGAAAGCTTTCAGAAAGTGTTTCTTCTATTGAAAGATCATGAATGATTTTCCCCAATTGTGATTTTTAAACTTTTATAAGCAAAGGTTCCTAACCAGTTTTGTGCATGAAAACTATGAAATGTTGGACTTGTGTAACTAGCTCTGAGTAAAATACATCTATCATCACTTCGTGAGATGACTTCCCACTAAACAAACACCTGGGCTAAGAAAATTAATGGATAAACCAATATTGCAAGCCTGGGCTACATTCATATATATAGGATTAGTTTTCATTCACATCATTATTTCTTGTTGAAAAGTATTCTATTTATGTAATTTTAAAATTTGCTTTTCACAATATATTGTCACATTTAAATATACACTGAAAACACTCTGGATAATGTTATACAAAAGCTACAAAACCCTGTAATCATTTTTGAAAAGATAGTGTATAATCATCTGTGCTATATATTTATACATGAAAACAAAGCACTATGAGGAACACCAGTTATTAGAGTAATGTGTCTCAAAATTAGCCATCTCAAATTTTTTTTCAAAAATCACCTTAGGCAAGATCAAGGCATGATTAAAGATAATATTATATATCAAATATGAATTGCATCACTTCTTTGCACCAAATTTTATCATTGCTGCCCAGGACAATTTAAACAAAAAATCCAAACACATTATAAATCATGCACTCCCCACACATACTCTCTTAAGCAAAAACACCTACCAGGTATACAATCAAATTAAAACTGTAGAGAGATTTATTAGCTTGTAGATGTTCCTAATTATTTGAAAAACTTGTCTTATGTTCAATAGCATCATTATTCAAGAATGTATTTCAATCTTGGTCAAGGGGATCAAATCATCATAAAAGCGATCACAGTGTTTATTAAAGCAACATTTCAGGGCAAAGTAAATTTTTTCACAGGAATCGCAGGTTTTATTCTATAATACACACAATAGTGCTCAACCTTGTTACTATCTAGAAAGCTTGCTGTGTATAGGAGATACAATAATATAAAAGGTATACTGGGGTAGGGGCAACACAGAGGGAAAGGGGCTAAGATTTATTACCTTCAATTATTTTTGTTAAAATCTCTCCTCAGGGCACAGGCACATAATATATTGTACTTTCCATTACTTAGTGCAAATGTAAAACATATCTAAAAAACACATTTCATCGTTATAACATATTAAAATAACAAGTAGGATGTCATGATGTTAATTTGACAGATGGACTGTCATTTAACAATGTTGTATAACATTAGTTAACAGCAAATTAATATCATCATACCCAATTTTTCTTAACATCCAGATTGGGAAGTTTCCCAGTAAAGTATCATTGATTTGTTTACTAATATAATAAGGCAAAATAGCTAGCTAAAAATATGCAAATGTAATCCACATATAATTCTAAAGTAACTACTTTCAAAAAGTTTTAAAGCAAATGGTAGAATAATCTAAAAATTCTGATCTTAGCCACTTCCCCTCAACTTTATTCTTCACTAAGATATTGATTTTTTTTTGACAGGTTCACATGTACATTATGAACTGACTCATAAAAATTTTCAGCATATTGTACTAGGTTTATTATAACCACCCTTACTATATATTAAGACCAGTATCTTTTCATCAACACAAGCTGTTAAGCAAACTCAAGTGACATAGTAGATTCACGATTAGCCCATAGAAAAGAAAGCAAAAATAGAGTGACATAAATTTAATTTCATTACACTTTGGCATCTAAAGCCACATTTTATGCCCCACTGACCACAAATGACTTCTCTTATTGTAAAACAATCTTGATCTATATAATTCTAATAATGACATTCACCAAGTAGATATTAATTTTAAAGTCTTCATATCAAATAGTAATGTTTTCTGAAATAATTTTAATAACACTGGAGTAACATGAAAAACTTGTTTCTCACAATTTTATCTTCATTGATTATTTGTGTTTCTGTGGTACTTTCTGTTAATATTTTTTCTTTATCTAATGAACGAAGGGGATGGGCAAAACAGGAAGGAGAACTTCCAGCCTAGTATCAGGGTTTGAATCAAAATATCAGCTTACCTTTATATGGCTGGCTCTTGGAGCAGGAATAGGAAGAGTTGCAAAAACATGGCTTTAAATCTTTTGCAGGTACATTCTAGAAAAACATAAAATGGTTATAACATTAAAATAAACCTGCTTTTATGTAAAAGGAATTGTGGTAACCATACCTTTTAGCAGAGAAGCTACAATTTCTTAATGAAATCAAACAAGACCTGGGGTGCCTGGGTGGCTCAGTCAGTTAAGTGTCTGCCTTTGGCTGAAGTCATGATCCCAGGGTCCTGGGATCAAACCCAGCATCAGGCTACCTGCTCAGCAGAGAAACTGCTTCTCCCTCTCCCTCTGCCTGCCGCTCTGCCTACTTGTGCTCTCTCTCTATCTCTCTGTCAACTAAATAAAATCTTTAAAAAAAGAAAAGAAAACAAAAAGACCTGATTTCAGGAATAATTGTATAAAACTTTAGAAAGGAATATACATGCTTTTTGTTTAAAATTTGCAAATTCTACCTCCTTTGAGAAGCCAACTCATTCCACATCAAAACCTATAATTTACTTCTCTAGTTGTCCTTTGTTAGTCACTCCCACTGGACTTCACATTCTTTGAAAGAAGGGACGATGTCTTAAACTTCCCTTTCATTCCCTTTATTAGTATAGTTTAAGCATATAATATGTACTCAGTAAATACTTGACGGTAAAATTCTAGCAATGTTGATTTGTTTAAAAACTCTAGATGTATTTTTTACCCCCAAAGTCCAATAAATACTATTAGGTAAGTCTGGCTGCCTTTTCTACTTATTTCTTATTCTGAGTCTCACTTTTCCTTCATTCTATTTATTACTCCTGAGTACTTTCATTTTTCTTTTTCTTCCCAGAATATATACATATACTTTCCAAGTACACACACACATACACACAAACATAATACCAACTATGTAACATTCTTATAAAAATTATATACTATAAAATACATTATTATTTTAGGTAATTGATGACTAGGGTTTGATATATAAATAAGGAGTATACTTTGTTCCCATCTTATTGCTTCAAAAGAAATCTAGAAAACTAAATTTTTTTTAGGTTATCTTAAATTGATTTTTTTCTACTAAAATCAATGGTTCTCTCTTCTAATGGTTGGTCTACATTATCCCATAATACAGCAATAATTTCACTCAAATGTTGTATTTACTACTCAAAATATTTAATTTTATTAATTTATTGAAAATTGTGTTTTGCTGCATTTGCCAGTTCCATTAGAAGAAAGTGATATTTGATACTGATGAAAGAATATATTTAAAATATCATTCTTGATTTCTTCTTATGGTGGTGTTAGCAATCTTAGCTTCTATACTCTATAATCTAGCTATGTGTAGATTATAAATCTTCATACCTTTTTTGTGACTTCTGATTATTTTACAAAAAAGGTGTACATTTAGTATAGTAATCAATACAGAGACCTAGAACTTAGTAGAAAACCTAAATTCAGTTCCTACCCTTCTAAAAATGAAAAAAAGCATGCTTGCCCAGTTTCTATAAGATTTTAACACTATCATTCATTCATTTTTCATAAGGAAATCTATTGTTTCAATTGGAAGTGATATTAAGAAAAGGAAAAATAAGATGTGGTATGTGATATATACAATGCAATCATTATTATATTATCAGATATTTCACACAAAATTGTGTTTTAATAATTGAATTATATTATGGATAAGCATGCTGAGGACAAGCTATGGAAAATCAGTATTAGGATTTCAGTTTCTGGTGCTAATTATGTGTGGCTGAAAAATAATTTAATCTTTATTTTCACAATTTGCCATAACATGGATATCATAAATACAACTTGCTCATGATAAATAAAACTAGAAAGTGCATATTTCAAGTTGGTGTTTGGCATTTACTTTGTGAAGTTTAAGCCTTTTTAAAATGTAAAACAGGAATCAGAACATTATTTTCATGATTCTGTATCAAATAAATAACCAGTTATTACAAATCTTAAAACATATTTTTTAAATCATGTTTTCTTTTCTTTTCTTTTTTTAATTGAAGTATAATTGACACAAAATGTTATATTAGTTTAAGGTGTACAACATAGTGATTGGACAAATCTATATGTTATGCTATGCTCACCACAGGTGGAGCTACCATATATCACCAGACAATGCTGTTACAGTATCATTGATATACCATATCCCCTAGGCTATGCCTTTTATTGCTATGACTTATTCATTCCACAACTGGAAGACTGTATCTCCCACTCCTCTTCTATTTAGCTCATCTACTACTCCCCACCCCTCTGGCAATCATCAGTTCATTCTCTGTATTTATTTCCTATATTTATTCTCTGCCTGTTTCTGCTTTTTGTTTGTTTATTCATGTGTGTGTGTGTGTTTTAGATTCCACATACAAGTGAAATCATATGGTATTTGTCTTTCTCTGCCTGACTGATTTCACTTAGCATAATACCCTCTAGGCTCGTCCATATTGTCACAAATGGTAAGATTTTATTCTTTTTTATGTGTGAGTAATATTCCATTGTATATATACCACATCTATATCCATCTATGGATGGACTTGGATTGCTTCTATATCTTGGCCATTGTAAATAATGCTGAAATAAACATAGAGGTGCATATATCTTTTTGAATTAATGATTTTGTATTCTTTGGATAAATACCCAGAAGTTGAATTACTGGATCACATGGCATTTCTATTTTTAATTTTTTGAGGAACCTCCATCCTGTTTTCCACAGTGGCTGTACCAATTTGCATTTCCATCAACAATGCATGAAGGTTCCTTTTTCTCCACATCCTCACCATTATTTGTTATTTCTTATCTTTCTGATTCTTGCCTTTCTGACAGTATAAGGTGGTATTTCATTGTGGTTTTGATATACATTTCCCTGATGATGAGTGATGTTGAGCATCTTTTTAAGGTGTCTGTTGGCCATCTGTACGTCTTCTTTGGAGACGTATCTGTTCAGATTCTCTGCTCATTTTAATCGGGTTATTTGTTTTTTTCACTCTTGAGTTGTGTAAATTCTTCATATATTTTGGATATTAACCCCTTATCGGATATATCATTTGTGAATATCTTCTCCCATTCAGTAGGTTGCCTTTCATTTTGTTGATGTTTTCCTTTGCTGTGCATACGTTTGTTTCTCTTGCCTGAGGAGACACATCTAGAAAAATGTTGCTATAGCCAATGTCAAATAAATTATCGACTATGTTTTCTTCTAGGAGTTTTATGGTTTCATATCTTATATTTAGGTCTTTAATACATTTTGAGTTTATTTTTGTGTATGGTGTAAGAAAATGGTCTAGTCTTTATACCTAGCTTAAATGTAGATGTAGAAATTAATAAAACAGGTGCCTGGGTGGCTCAGTGGGTTAAGCAGCTGCCTTTGGCTCAGGTCATGATCCCAGGGTCCTGGGATTGAGTCCCGCATCGGGCTCCCTGCTCAGCGTAGAGCCTGCTTCTCCTTCTCCCTCTGCCTGCCACTCTGCTTACTTGTGCTATCTCTCTGTCAAATAAATAAAATAATAATAATAATAATCTTTAAAAAAAATTAAAAACCCTGCAACTCCCGCAAGAGATATATCCAATGTGCTTACCATTAATTTACTGATGACCTCTACAACAGAATTATCTTTCTAAATATCTCTTTATGTTTTATCCCATAATAAGTATTTATAATTATAACCATTATAATAGGCAACTGTGATATAATTAAATCTATATCTGACCTTATTCATGGCACAGAGCTTCAAAAAAACCTTTCAGATTTACTGAGTGATAAGAGTGTCTCTATTATGCTAATGAGGTGACTCAAGACAGGGCCCCAGACAGCTTCAGAATGAGGGCTAGTATCCAGAAAATGAACCACATGATTAGAGTGTTGGAACTTTGGGCCAGTCCAACCATCAGGGAAAGGAGGTAGGCTAGAGAGATCAATCACAGTGTTCTGTGATTTGATTTATTATGCCTATGTAATGAAACCATCTGGACACACAGGTCCAGGGGAGCTTCCTCGTTGGTGAACATATTGATATGCTGGTGATAAACTGTGACTCCATAGAGACAGAACTCTGTACTCTGGACCTTCCAAACCTTGTTCTGTATATATCTTCATCTGACAATTCATTTGTATCCTTTATAATAAAGTGGAAATTATAAGTATAGCACTTTTCTGAATTCTGCAAGTCATTCTAGAATTATCAAACCTGAAGAGGTTGTGGGAAGCCCTGGCTGAATTTGTTGTAGGCCAGACAGAAATGTGGGCGTTTGTTGACACCCACAAAACTTGCAATTGGCATCTGATGTGGGCCTGTCTTGTGAAGAACTTTGTCTTAAATGTGTGGAGTCTGACTCTAACTTGGATAGTTGGTATCAGAATTGAGTTGAATGGTAGAACACCCAATTGGTGTCAGAGAATTGATGCTGGAACCCAGCAACACAGATTTTTATCTTAAGAATTGTAAACTTTTGGATTTTCCTGCACTGTCCCCTACAGTATGTAGGCAATTTAGAGAGTCTTTAAAGAAAGATGTCAGAGTGATGTGTCAGCCATTATTCCAGTTATTTGTTCTGTTATTTTCATCTTAAATAATAAAACAAATAACAATTTTATCTTTTTAAAGATTTTATTTATTTATTTGACAGAGAGGGAGAGGGAGAGCACAAGCAGGGGGAGTGGCAGGTAGAGCGAGGAGCAGAGTCTCTGCTGAGCAAGGAGCCTGATGAAGGACTTGATCCCAGGACCCTGGGATCATGACCTGAGCTGAGGCAGATGCTTAACTGACTGAGCCACCCAGATGCCCAATAACAACAATTTTTAAAAAAACAACTATTACCTACTAATATATATACAAAATGCACAGGGCATGAGAATAGAAGCCATTGTACATATATTCAATGGTCTTTAGTAAAATGGATTTCATAGATGTCAAAACTGAAACCCAATAGACTGATTGAATGAGAAAACAAGACCTAAAATACCAAAAACCCAAGGCATTAGAAATTTACAAATATAAAATATACTGCAGTTGGAACTTTCTGTTTCATAAATATCTTTGTAAAAGTGTCTGTTAACTATACAATGTTGCTTCTGCTATTTAAAATAAAATTTACATTAAATCCTAGATAAAAGTGTTCTGCTAATTTTTGGTTTTGCAGTAAAAGATGAACTGCCTTGAAAAAGACTGGATTACAAATTAAGAGAGCCCTTATGCAAGACTATACTAAGAGTTGAAAATCTTTGTTAGCATTAGTGAATGCAACATGTTTTAAAGAATTATCAATTTTCAATACTAATGAGAAACAGATGAAGTACACAGTAAAGTTGCCACAAGGGCTAAGTAAAAGTCCTGGTCACTATTTTTACCAACAGTTAATAGACAATAACTCTAAAACATTTTTTAAATTTACTTACTAGAAACTAAGGAATGTGGACAGTTACATATAAAATAGAAAGGTTAAAGATTCAGGGAAAAATTGTCAATTTCCTTATGATACCATGTATTTCACAAATAAAATAATTCATCTGGTGGTAAAATCTGAAAATACATTTTCCAGTACACCTTATCCACTTATCATAGTATAGAAACATAAGTGGATTTCGATTTGGTGATTTAACCTGTAGCTTTAAATCTTTAACAAACAAACTTGAAATTCCAAAATTTAATAATGAAAAAGCCATAACTGAAATGATGTCAACCCTGGATATGAATCTCTTCCCAATACGATGAAAGCCCCACTTGTAGAGCTGCACTTCTGGTCAGCAGCTGCATTTTTGTTTTAATAAAAGGAGAAAGGGTGCCAGTACACCAATGCGATCCAAGACATGGTTGCTACATAAGCAGTAGGATTAATTGCTTTTCCAGAAAGCTGGAGAAAGCTCTCCTTCCACTGTCCCATCAGGATCAGCTTCCATAAAATGAGTGTAATAA
The DNA here is from genome assembly GCA_002007465.1 of Ailurus styani. NCBI lineage: Eukaryota > Metazoa > Chordata > Mammalia > Carnivora > Ailuridae > Ailurus > Ailurus styani. The sequence goes on along the minus strand of LNAC01001477.1, from coordinate 144,947 downwards.
GATAATGTATTACATACGCCAGTAACTCCTACCAGCAGTATTCAGCTGAACAAAGCCATCCATATTTATATCAATCAATAAAAACTTCATTGCTACATATATTTCAGACATCACATTTTAGCTATGTCTTTAAGGTGCAGATAAGGTAGACTATAAAGAGGCAAAAAGTGTATTTCCTTACTCTCTAAAGAATGTGTCCACCTTTCCTCCATTATTTTCCTTGGCTAATGAGAGGAAGAAAATAAAAACATATATTAGGCTAGATTTTGAAAAATAGTGCTATCAATATGAAGGCTATAATGATTCACAAAAGTAAGAACCACAATATTTTAATTGGTACAAAAATGGTCATACTAATCATAATTTCATGATTAATGAGATTTGGAGAGATCATTTGATAATCCCATCTATAGCTATGAGAAAGTAAAATTAGGTTGTGATGTACCTTGATGATTTCACACTATCTTTGGAAGTGAAAATAGAAGAGAAAGTTATTTCTAAATTTGAGAATATCAGAGGGAAGTATGACAAAGGTCACACTCCAACCAGAAAAAGAACTTTTTTCTTCTGATTCCACAGTCTGGAGCTTATCCACTAAATCATTCAGATTTCCAAACCACAACCTAAATGTACCCTCTCATGGCTATATATGGAATAATCAAATGATCCCTCCAAAATCCATCAATCATTTTGGAAACATTAGAGAGTCTAAAAACCATAGATTTAAGTTTACTTCATAGGTACAAAAGTTCCAAGACTATTTTTGAAAGTCTTTCCCATTTATGAAAATGACACAATGTACTATATTAGAAAATGAAGGCTTCTCTTGGAGTTTTGTGTTTCTTTTCTTTTTTTTTTTAATAAAAAATGGATCTTTCTCTTTAGGAGAAAAAATTGATTATTGTCATCTAATGAAATCTAAATCAAACCTAACAGAATGGATGCCGTTTGTTAAAATGATATGAAGAATAATTTAGGTCTCTTCCAAATTTAGGAAAGAAACAAAAATAAAATTATGATATTAAACTAAAAATTTTTTTATTTTTTATTCTTTGCCCCAGGGGTACAGGTCTGTGAATCATCAGGCTTACATCTTTCACAGCATTCACCAAAGCACAAACCCTCCCCAATGTCCATAACCCATCCTAAACTAAAAACTTTTAACAGTGTATGCCTTCTTAACATATTTGTGTGTGTGCCTGTGTGTATACCATTGAAGATAAGTAAAAAGCAGAAATATCTTCTTTTACCTAGAAATATTCTATAATGGCTTTAGGAATAATAATGTGTAGAATGACTTTATTTTTGAAGCCAGCCATCAGCTGCTCTACATGTTTTAACAATATCAAAACAGCATTTTCTAAATTCTTAACAAAATTATTTTTTTGTAGTCTTTACCTACTCTGAGAAAAAACATACAATACTATCATCTTCTATTATGATGCCCCTGATGATTTCCAAATGTTCTTTTGCCATGCAGCAGAAGTATATGATTTCTGATCCAGATGCTTTAAAAAGCAATTCTAACAAAGAAACTTAATCTGAGCTGAACTTGGCATGGATTCTAAAAACCTATAGGATGATGTTTTGGAAGCTGCTCAAACAAAAGCTGAAACAGAAATATGCATCCACAATCATATATCCCTGGCTGGTAGTAATAAATGAAGGATACAGACTTTTTCCATAAGTGTGGGTGAATAGAAGTTAATGCTTATAAAATACAGTGTAAGTATCAAAACAGTATTTGAGACTGATGCTTCTTTTTTAAAGCCAAAACATCCATTTAATTCACAAGAAGACATAAATCAAAGAAAGAATGATTATGCTTGTTCTTTTGAAAGGTATTCAGAAGCTTTAGTACTCACCTTAAGGAAAAAAATTATTTTTGTTGATATGCAGCAAAATGACAGCATGATAGTCTAAAAATATTAACATGATGAGATGAGAGCACTTTAAGCCAGTTTCTTTCAGTGAACATGTAATAAGTTGGGTACAAAAGTTCTGAGACTTTCCTGGAGCCCAAGAGAAGTGGAAGAGAGTAGGACAGAAGAAATATTTGAAGAGATCATGCCTGATAATTTTCTAAAACTCACAACAGATATCAAGCCACATATTCAAGAAGTACTAATACCCCAGGAGCAATAAATAAAAAGGAAAAGTATACTAGGAGCATCATAATAAAAGTGCTGAAAACCAAAGACAAAAAGAAAATCTTAGAAGTAGAGAAAAAAAGGATATCTGACATTTCAATGAAAATAATGGAAGTCAGAAGACAATAGATTATTTTCAAAGTGGTTAAGGAAAATAACTGCAACCTAAAATTCTATACCCAGTGAAAATATCCTTCAAAAATGAATACGAAAGAAGAGCATTTACAGACAACTAAATATTAAAGACTTCATGACCAGCAGATAAACACTAAAAGAAACACTGCTACATAAAAATATATTTATTTTTGTACTTTGATTTTGAGTCATAAGACCTTCTTAAACACACTTATTAGTTCTGGTAGATTTTTGTAGATTCTTTATGATTTTCTCCATAGGTTGCATGTTGTTTATGAATAAAACAGTTTAAGTTTTTCTTTACAACCTATATGCTCTACTTTATTCCCCCCTCATTGCATTGACTACAGCCTTTAGCACAATGTTCAATGGAAGTGGTGAGAGCAGATATCCTTTTGTACCTGATCTTAGGGAAAAGTATTTAATCTTACACCAAAATTAACTATACTGCTGGCTATAGTTGTTGTTAAAGAGTATTAAGAGTAGTTTTAGATTCATGGCAAAATTTCAAGGAAGGCGCAGACATTTCCTATAGACCGCCTGACCCCACACATGCATAGCCTCCCTCATTATCAACATCCCCTGACAGAATGGTACATTTGTTATATTTGGTGAACCTACAATGTCACATCAAGATCACCCAAAGTCCATAGTTGACTTTGGTTAGATGACTATGATTCATCTTGGTGTTGCAAAAAATGCATAATGACATGTATACATCATTAAAGTATCATATACAATATATTCATTATCCTAAAAATTCTGTGTTATCTCCCTCCTATCCCCAGCCCTTGGCAACTACTGATTTTTTACTGTCTCCATAGTTTTAATAGAATGTCATATAGTTGGAAATCATATAGTATGTAACCTTTTCAGATTGGCTTCTTTCACTTAGTAATATGTATTTAAGACTTCTCAATATCTTTTCATGGCTTGATAGCTAGTTTCTTTTCAGTGTTGGATAATATTCCATCACTGGATGTGCCAAAGTCTGTTTATCAATTCACCTACTGAAACACATTTATGTTGCTACCAAGTTTTGCCAATTATGAATGAAGATGCTATAAACAACTATGTGTAAGTTTTTGGTGAATAAATGTGTTCAAATCCTTTGAGTAAACACCAAGCACTGAAATTCCTGGATTGTATGAGTATGTTACTAAGTATGACTGTATGAGTACGTTACTAAGAGTATGTTTAGTTTGTAAAAAACTGCCAAACCCTCTTCAAAAGTGGCAATACCATTTTGCATTCCACCAGCAATGAATCAGTTCCTGTTGCTCCACATCTTTAGCATTTTCAGTTGTCATTGTTACAGATTTTTTTCATTCTAATAGGTATGTTGTGGTATCTCATTGTTGTTTTAATATACATTTCCCTGAGGACATAGGAGGTGGAACATCTTTTCATATGCTTATTTTTTACCTGTATATCTCCTGTGGTGATATGTCTGTTGAGGTCTGTGGACTGTTTTTTAATTAAGTTTTTGAATTTTAAGAGTTCTTTGTATACTTTGGGTAACAATTCTTTATTGAATATGTATTTTACAAATATTGTCTCCCAGACCATGGTCTGTTTTCTCATTCTCTTGGCATTGTCTTTCACAGAGCAGTTTTTTAAAAAAAAGATTCTATTACCTGAGAGTGAAAGAGAGAGTAGGAGGTGTAGAGAGAGAGGGAGAGAGAGCATCTCAAGCAGACTCTCCACTGAGCATGGAGCCTGACATGAGGCTTGATCTCACAACCCTGAGGTCATGACCTGAGCTGAAATCAAGAGACACTTAACCAACCAAGCCACCCAGGTGCCCTACACAGAACAGTTTTTAATTTTTATGAAGTCTAGCTTATCAATTATTTCCTTCATGGATCATGCCTTTGGTGTTGTATCTAAAAAGTTATCACCTTAGCCATGGTCACCTAGGTTTCCTCATATGTTATCTTCCATGAGTTTTATACTTTTGTGTTTTACATTAGGTCTACAGTCTTCTTGAGTTAATTTTTATGAAACATGTAAGTCTAGATTCATTTTTTTTGCATGTGGATGTCCAGATGTTCCATTACCTTTTGTTGAAGAGACTATCTTTGCTCCATCATACTGTTTTTGCTCCTTTGCCAAATATCAGTTGACTGTATTTGTGGGGGGGTCTCTTTCTGGGCTCTTTATTCTGTTCCATCAATCTATTTAGCTATGATTTTGTCAATACCACACTGTCTTCATTACTGTAGCTTTACAGTAAGTCTGTTGGGTAGTGTCAGTCCTCCAACTTTGTTCTTCTTTTTCAATATTCTGTTGGCTATTCTGGGTCTTTTTCCTCTTCATATAAACTTTCAAACCAGTTTATTGACATCCACAAAACAACTTTCTGGGATTTTGATTGGGACGGCATTGAATCTATAGATCAAGTTGGGAAGAGCCAATGTCTTGATAATACTGAGTCTTCCTAACCATAAATATGGAGTAGCCCTCCATTTATTTAGTACTTCTCTGATTTCAGTCATCAGAGTTCTGTAGTTTCCTCATCTACATCTTGTACCTACTTTGTTAGCTTTATACCTAAGTATTTCATTAGTTCTTTTGACTAGTGTAAGTGGTTTTGTGTTTTTAATTTCAAATTCCACTTGTTCATTGCTGGTATATAGGAAAGCAACTGACTTTTGTGCATTAATCTCATATCCTGCAATCTTGCTATAATCACTTACTAGTTATGGGGTGGGAAGGTGCTTTGTTGATTTTTTTTTAATTTTCTACATACATCGTCATGCCATTACTAAACAAAGGCAGATTTATTTATTTATTCCCATTCTGTCTACCTTTTATTTCCTTTTCTTGTCTTATTGCATTAGCTAGAATTTCCTGTATAGAATGTGATGAGAGGGGGACATTCTTGCTTTGTACCTCATCTTAGTGGGAAACCTCTGAGTTTCTCACCATAAAGTAGGATGTTAGCTGAAGGTTTTTAAAAATATTCTTAATCAGCTTGAAGATGTTTCCTTTCTTCCTAGTCTAGAGAGTTTTTATTATAAATGGGTATTGGCTTTTGTGAAATGCTTTTTCTGCATCTATTGATATGATCATGTGATTTTTCTTGTTAGTCTATTAATATGAGGGACTGCATTTCATGTCACCTCATTTTATTGTGCTTTGCTTTACTCCTCTTCAATAATAATGTGGTTGGTGTTTTGTTTTGTTTTGTTTTTTACAAATTGAAGGTTTGTGGGAACCCTGCATCAGGTAAGTCTATCAGCACCATTTTTCCAATAGCATTTGCTCAATTCATGTCTCTGTGCCACATTTTGGTAATTGTTGCAGTATTTCCAACTTTTTCATTACTATTATATTTGTTATGGTGACCTGTGATCAATGATTATGCCTTGCCGAAAGCTCAGATGACAGTTAACATTTTTTAGCAACAAAACATTTTTAAATTAAGGTATATACATTGCCTTTTTAGACATAATGCTACTGCACAGTTACTAGACTACAATATAGTGTAAACATAATTTTATAAGCACTGAGAAGTCCAAAAAGTTATTTGACTCACTTTATTGTGTTATTTGCTTTATTGCAGTGGTCTGACATATATCTGACACATTTATAGTACAGTATCAAAAACAGAAAATTGACACTACTATAAAATGTATGTATAGTTCTATGTCATTTTATTGCATGTACAGAATCATAAAACTGCCACCAAAATTAAAAGAACTATTCTACCACTGCAAAGATCTCCCTCAAGAACCTCTTTAAACATCCAATTCCCTCTCTGCCACCATATCTAACTTCTGGAAATCCTTAACTGTTTTCCATTTCTACAATTTTGTCATTTCAAAAATGTTATATAAATGGAATCACATGGTATGCAATCTTTAATATTTGATTTTTTTGACTCAGCATATGTCATTGAGTTGTGTATTCAAATTGTGTATGTATCAATAGGGCCTTCCTTTTTATTGCTGAATAGTACCATGGTTTAATCATTCACCTATTGCTGAACATTTGGTTTCTAACATTTGGTAATTACAAATAAAGCTGTATTTTCCATATAAACCACAGGTTTTGTGGGGCTTACATTATTATTTCTCTGAGATGAGGGCCCAGGAGTGCATCTGTATATTTAGTTTATTAAGACATTGCCAAAATATTTGCCAGAGTGATTGTAACATTTTATATTCTCCCCAGAAATGTGTGGTAGGATCTGCATTCTTTTCAGTATTTGGTATTGTCACTATTTTTTTTAGTCATTTTGATAGACATGTGATATATCATCATGGTCTTAATTTCATTTCCCTAATGGTTAGTGTTAAGCATTTTTTCATGTGCTTATTTCTTATCTGTATATTCTCTTTGGTGATATGTCTCTTCAATGTCTTTTTCTTACTTTCTGATTAGTTTTTTTGTTTGTTTTGTTTTTTCACTGTTGTGGGGGGAGGAGCAGAAGGAGGGGAAGAGAGGGAATCTTAAGCAGGCTCCATGCCCAGCACAGAGCCCAACACAAGGCTCAATCTCACAACCCTGAGATTATGAGCCGAAATCAAGAGTCCATCAGTTTAATCAACTGAGCCACCCAGGTACCCCTTTACTACTGAGTTTTGAGGCTACTTTATTTATTTTTATATCAATGTTTTGTGATATTTGATTTCCAAATATTTTCTCCCAGTCTGTAGCTTATCTTTTCATCCTTTTCATATGGGCTTTCAAAGGACAAAAGTTTTAAATTTTTATTAAAATCTAGTTTAGAGAAATAATTTATCAACTTTTCCTCTATGAATTGTGCTAGAATTCTAGTGTCAAGAACTATTTATTTAGTTTTGTATCTAAAATTCTTTTCTATGTTGTTTCCTAAAAATTTTATATCTTTACATTTTATATCTTTACATTTTATACTTTACATTTAAGTTCATGAAACTTAAGTTCATGTACTTAAAAGTACATTTAAGTACATTTACAGTTAAGATACATTTTGAATTAATTTTTGTATAATGTGTAAGGTTTGGATCAAGGTTTGTTGTTGTTGGTTTTTTTTTTTTTTTTTTGCCTATGGATGTCTAATTGCTCCAGCACCATTTGTTAAAGAGACTATCTTTCCTCCATTGAGTTGCTTTTACGTCTTTGTGAGAAATCAGTTGAGCATATTTATGTGGGTCCATTTCTGGATTCTCTATCTTGTTGCATTGCTCTATATGCCTATATTCCCCTGTTTTGATATTGTAATTACACAGTAAGCCTTAAGATAAAGTAGAATGACTCCTCCCACCTTACTCTCCTTTGTCAAGATTGTTATAGTTATTCTTTTTTTTTAAGATTGTTATAGTTATTCTAATTTTGCTGGATTTTCATATAAGTTTTAGAATAATCTTATCTGTCTCTACAAACATTTTTTGCTGAGATTTGATAAAAATCACATTAAATCTATATATCAATTTGGGAAGAATTAATATATTTACTATGATGGGTCTTCCAATGATATGTCTTATAGTTTATTTAGATCTTCTTTGATTTTTTCATCATTATTTTGTACTTTTCAACATAAAAGACCTATAGATGTTTTGTTAGACTAGTATCCAGATATTTCATTTATAAAGTGATTTTAAATATTGTATTTTCCATATAAACTTGAGAATCAATTTGTTGATATCAATTTGTTGATATCTACAAAGTAGCTTTGATTGGAATTGCACTGAATCTATAGATTTGAGAAGAATTTTAAGAGGTTTGAGAAGAATTGACACCTTAACAATATTGAGTCTTTCTGACCATAAACATGACATATCTTTCCATTAATTTAGATCTTTTTTTATTTCTTTCATCAGTTTTATGGTTTTCAGCATATAGTTTCTGTACATATTTTGTTAGATTTATGCCCAAGTAATTCATTTTTCTGGTATTACTGGAAATAGTATTTTTTAAATTTCAAATTCTAATTGTACATTGCCTATATAGGAAAGTAATTGACCACCATGTATTAACTTTGACTCCTTCAACTTTGCTATTCTCAATTAGTTCTAGGGGATTTTTTTTTTCAATTCTTGGGATTTTCTACATAGACAACCATGTAGTTAGATAATAAAGACAGTTTTATTTTTCCTTTCCAATCTTCACACATTTCCTTTTTTTTTTATCTTGTTATAGCCAGGATGTCCGGTATGAACTTGAATGGGGGCAGCAAGAGAGGACATCCTTATCTATCTCTTTATTTTAGCAGGAAAATCCAGTTTCTCAGTATTATATATGATACTAACTGTAGGGTTTTTGTAGATGTTCTTTGTGAAGTTGAGGAAGTTTACTGAGAAATTTTCATCATGAATGGGTATTGTATATTGTCAAATGTTTTCCATGCAACAACTGATATGATCATATGATTTTTTTCCCTTTAGACAGTTAATGTGGTGGATTACACTGATTTGCAGATATTGACCCAGCTTTGCATACCTGGGCATAGTGTACAGTTCTTTCATAAAGTATTAGGTTTGACTTGCTAATATTTTGTTAAGGATTTTTTAAAAGATTTTATTTATTTATTTGACACAGAGAGAGATCAGATCATAAGTAGGCAGAGAGACAGGCAGAGAGAGAGAGAGAGAGAGAGAGGAGGAAGCAGGCTCCATGCTGAGCAGAGAGCCCAATGTGGGGCTCGATCCCAGGACCCTGAGATCATGACCTGAGCTGAAGGCACAGGCTTTAACCCACTGAGCCACCCAGGTGCCCCTTTTTAAGGATTTTTGCATTTATGTTCATGAGAGATACTGGTGTGTAGTTTTTGTTGTTGTTTGTACTGACTTTTTCTGGTTTGCATATCGAGGTAATATTAATTCCATAAATGAAATGAAAAGTGTTCCCTCCTCTTCTATTTTCTTGAAGGGACTGTGTAAACTTGATGTTAATTCTTCTTTAAATTTTTAGTAAAATTCTCCAGCAAAATCATCTATACCTGTAGATTTCTTTTTCTGGAATTTTAAAATTATAAACTCAATTTCCTTAATAGTTACAGTGCTATTCAAATTGTTATTCCTTATTAGATGAATTGCAGTACATTTTGCTTTTCAAAAAAAATGGCCCATTTATCAAATTTATGTGAGAGTTTTTTGTAGTATTCTTATTTTCTTATATTCCTTGTAGGCTCTATAGTGATATCCCTGTTTCCTTATTGGCATTGATAAATTGTGTCTTCTTTTTCTCTTTGTCAATTTTTTTAAATGTTTGTTAATTATATTGATCTTTTCAAAGATCCTTTTTCATTGACTTTTTCTATTGCTATTCTGTTTTTAATTTCATGGATTTATGTTCTTATGTTCATTATTTATTTCCTTAAGCTTGTTTTGGGTTTATTTTGCTCCCCATTTTCTAGCTTTTCTTGAGGTGGGAGCTTTGATTATTGATTTAAAGCTTTTCTTTTTTTATTGAGATATAATTGACGTATAACATTATATTAGGTATTCCAGGGGTACAATATTATGATTCAATATTTGTATAAAATATGGAACGATCACCACAATAAGTCTAGTTAACATCCATCACTAAACAATTACAAATTTTCTCATGATGAGAACTTTTAATATCTCCTGCCTTAGCCACTTAAAAATATACAATACACTACTGCTAACCATAGTCACCATGATGTACATTACATCCCTTATTCTAAAAGGACACTTTTCTACTTATTTTATAAATGGAGGTTTGTACCTTTAACCACCTTTACCCATTTTACACACACCCACCCCACTCCCCACCTCTGGCAACAATCTCTTCTGTAACACTTGTTCTTTAAAGCTTTCTGACAATATCTCATTGTGGTTTTGATGTGCATTTCTCTGATTATTAACGATGTTGAATAACATTTCATGTACCTGTTGGCCTACATCATCTTTGGAAAAATGTTTATTTGGATCCCCTGCCCATTTTTTAATCGATTGTTTTTTCACTAAAGAGTTGTATGAGTTCTTTACACATTTTGGATATTAACCCATTATCAGATATATGATTGGAAGTATTTTCTTCCATTTGGTGGGTTGCCTTTATGATGGTTTCCTTCCTATGCTGTAAGGTTTTTAATATATTAGTATATGTTAACAAATTAAGTTTTACCTAATAAAGCATTAAAACTATTGCTAAAAACTATTAAGTTATTCATTTTTGTAATAAACTATGTAACCAACACCCTTGGGATAAATCTATTTGTAACTTAAAAAAATCTAAAACCTCATTTAATGTCCTTGATATTTAAAAAATGACTACAGGGGCCCCTCTGTGGCTGAGTTAAGCATCAGACTCTTGATTTCAGCTCAGATCATATCAGGGTTCTGAGACTGAGCCCTCTGTTAGGTCCATGCTGGACATGGAGCCTGTTTTGTTTTGTTTTGTTTTTAAGATTTTTTTTTAAATTTTTATTTATTTGACACAGAGAGAGAGAGAGAGAGATTACAAGTAGGCAGAGAGGCAGGCAGAGAGAGAGGAGAGAGGAGGAAGCAGGCTCCCGCTGAGCAGAGAGCCCAATGCGGGCCTCAATCCCAGGACCCTGAGATCATGACCTGAGCTGAAGGCAGAGGCTTTAACCCACTGAGCCACCCAGGCGCCCCATGGAGCCTGTTTAAGATTCTCTTTACCCCTCTCTCTCCCTCTCTAAATAAATAAATAAATAAATAAATAAATAAATAAATAAATATGACTACAGAGAAATCAAATAACTCAACTATATAATTTATATAAATTGTACAATGTTGAAAACAATTCTTTGATTTTTTTCTGTTGGTCGATATTTTGCATTCATGTTCTGCAAAGCCAAATAATATGCCAATAGCAAAGAAGCAATTTATATTTTGATACTCCTGAGAAGCATCAATGGCAGAAAAATCTGCATAAAACAATCCCACTTCAGTGAATCTTTATTAGAATATGCAACAATCTAATCTTTAATTCCTAATTTTAGAACTACTCTTGCAGGATTTAAATATATCCTGATTCCGTCCAGACATGGACCCTCAACTCTGTGATCAAATAATCTTCAACAAAGCAGAAAAAATATCCAGTGGGAAAAAGACAGTCTCTTCAATAAATGGTGCTGGGAAAATTGGACAGGTATGTATAGAAGAATGATCATTCAAACTCAACCATTCTCTCATACCATACACAAAGATAAACTCAAAATGGGTGAAAGACCTCAACATGAGGCAGGAAGCTATCAAAATCCTAGAGAAGAACATAGGCAGTAACACCTTTGACATCGGCCACAGGAACTTTTTTCAAGACATGTCTCCAAAGGCAAAGGAAACAAAAGCAAAAATGAACTTTTGGGACTTCATCAAAATGAAAAGCTTCTGCACGGCAAAGGAAACAGTCAATGAAACAAAGAGGCAACCTATGGAATGGGAGAAGATATTCACAAATGACACTGCAGATAAAGGACTGATATCCAAGATCTATAAAGAACTTCACAAACTCAACACCCAAAAAACAGATAATCATGTGAAAAAATGGGCAGAAGACATGAACAGACACTTCTCCAAAGAAGACATACAACTGGCCAACAGATTCATGAAAAAAATGTTCATAATCACTAGCCATCAGGGAAACTCAAATCAAAACCGCATTGAAATACTACCTTACACCAGTCAGAATGGCCAAAATCAACAGGACAGGAAACAACAAGTGTTGGAGAGGATGTGGAGAAAGGGGAACCCTCTTTCACTGTTGGTGGGAGTGCCAGTTGATGCAGCTACTTTGTGTGAAGATTCCTCAAAAAATTAAAAATAGAGCTACCCTATGACCCTGCAATTGCACTACTGGGAATTTACCCCAAAGATACAGATGTAGTGAAAAGAAGGGCTATATGTACCCCAAGGTTCATAGCAGCAATGTCCACAATCACCAAACTGGAAAGAGCTGAGATGCCCTTCAACAGATGAATGGATAAAGATGATGTGGTCCATATACATAATGGAATATTACTCAGCCATCAGAAAGAATGAATACCCAACTTTTGTATGAACATGACGGGTCTGGAGGAGATTATGCTGAGTGAGATAAGTCTAGCAGAGAAAGTCAATTATCATGTGGTTTCACTTACTTGTGGAACATAAGGAATAAAATGGAGGGCTCTAGGGAAGGGAAGGAAAAGTGAATTGGGGTAAATCAGAAGGGGAGACAAACCATGAGAGACTGGACTCTGAGAAACAAACTGAGGGTTATGGAGGGGAGGGGGGAGGGGGGATGGATGAGCCTGGGGGTGAGTATTAAGGAGGGCACATATTGCATGGAGCACTGGGTGTGGTACATAAACAATGAATCTTGGATCACTGAAAAAAAATAAAATAAAAATAAATCAATAAATAAATCAATAAATCCTGATTCCTTGCCTTAGGACTACACAGTCTTGAAGGAAGGCAGAGAGACATTAACTTGCAAAATCGTGGTATGCAAAAAACATTTGTTTATAGCAGTCTTTTTTTTTAAGATTTTTATTTATTTATTTGAGAGAGAGAGAGAGAGAGAAAGACTGGGCAAGCAGGGAGAGGAGGCAGAGTGGGACAAGCAGACTCTGTGCTAAGCATGGAGATCCCACAACCAGGAGATTATGACCTGAGCTGAAATCAAGAGTCTGACACTCAACTGACTGAGCTACCCAGGAGCCCCTGTTTAAAACACTCTTGCAAGCTGCATGTGACTTTTTAAGTACCACATGACAAATTTCTAAAACTAAATGAAATTTCTAACTTAATGATTGTATTATACCATAACTTAAAAGGTAATGTTATATGGCAAAATTCATCAACTTCACAGGAAATTTATTTATAAATTAATTTATAATGGTTGAAGTTAAATTGTAACCCAAAATACAACCATGTATACATTAGCTAATAAAAAATATATGCACACTCTTATAAAGCTTTTTAGTCATAGTATAATGAGCAAGGACAAGTCACATATACATCGTATTTACAAAATTTGTTTAATACTCATCTATTCGGACATCTCAAACAAATTCTATCTAATCATAAATATTTTAAAATTTAAAGGGCCTTGCTAGAATTTTGAATTTTGGCTGAAATTATACTATTCTTGCTTGGAATATACAATGTGTACTTTTAAACATTAACATTTGCGGGCGCCTGGGTGGCTCAGTGGGTTAAAGCCGCTGCCTTCAGCTCAGGTCATGATCCCAGGGTCCTGGGATCGAGGCCCACATCGGGCTCTCTGCTCAGCAGGGAGCCTGCTTCCTCCTCTCTCCTCTCTCTCTGCCTGCCTCTCTGCCTACTTGTGATCTCTCTCTGTGTGTCAAATGAATAAATAAATAAATAAATAATCTTTAAAAAAATAAAAAAACATTAACATTTGCAAATATTTGCTATATCAATGATTTTATTCCATTAGTTTCAGTTGTCAGTATGTACATAATGAGAGAGATACATCTCTAAATTTGGAAAAGTTCTAAGTTTCTTAAAAGGCCCAAAATTTAAGTGATTTCAAAAAGAAACCAAGTGTAGCAAAATCTTACTTAATTGTTGTAGGCCCTCAAAAAATAGGATTCTTGAGTAGATAAATGCTGGTATTTAAGACCTTTTAAAATTTGAACTTTAAATATTTTTTATATATTTGTAATATATTTAGTAAGTAGGCCATACTGATTCAGTAAATAGACTATACTTAACATTTCTTATATTTATAAAGGACTCAGGATCATTAATATAGATGATTTAGGATGCTGAGTTGAATGTGCTAACTCTGGAACACTGGCTAGAACTGGCATTCTTGACTAAATCTTAAATGATGATTTTTAATTATGATTTCTTTTGTTTCTAATAAAGGAAATGTGCAGAATGTATGTGTAATGGCATAATCCCATGGTCAGGGAAATCTAACTGCCATTTTGCAAAGTCACTGTATTGAATCAAAGATTGAAGTCCTTAGCTCATAAATTTTTTGCCCTCAACAAAATGATCTCAATTATCTCCATTTGAATTTAAATATTCTTTACTTAATTATGTGTATATGCTTTCACTTTGTTTGCATCCACTTCTCAATAAAGTAATACCAACTAAATTTAGATAGTTCTTCAGATTTTCAAAATGACTGAAAATCTTTTTCAATCAAAATGATTCATTTGATTCTTGAAATCAATTTTCAATCAAAATTATCCATTTGATTCTTGAAAATCCCTGTGAGATATGCAGCACAGGTGTTATTTCTGACTTACAAATAAAAAACACTGAAATTCTAATAAATTCAATGTACACACACTAGTAACTCAGATCTGGAAGTGAGATCTAATGAAACACATACAGATCCACAGGTTTTGTTGTTGTTGTTGTTGTTGTTGTTGTTGTTGTTGTTTTTATCAGTATAGCTTTTATTGCATCTTTAAAATATCACAAATAAGTCTGAAAAATCATCCGGCTTCTCACTGTTTCTGCAGATGGACAACTCAGATCTTATTCATCAGCCTGCTGAACTGTCCCTTTTTCAGAAACATAGATACCATCCAAAAATTTTCTGATATCCTTGTTTTTAACAGTTGTGGCTTGCTGAATCAAAGCAGCTGAGTTTGATACAAGTTCAGTGTCATTTCCTTCAAGAATTAACTCATCTTTTAGGGCTTGAGATACAGAACAAGCAACACCTGGCCTCGTTCGAACCCTGAGGATTTATTTTTTACCCAAGAAATTTCGGATTTCAGCAAGAGAGTCATTCTCCTGAATAACAACGTTGATGGGGAAGTGAGCATACACAGACCTCATCTTGTAATGGAAGCCCAGTGTAACACCCTTGATCATGTTCTGTACATGACTACAGATGGTGTGAATCGTAGGCAGTTCTTTTCTATTTCCCCACCATTTGTCTACTCGGAGCCTCTTCTTTTTCTTTCCAAGAAGACTGAGTTCTACATTGATGTGATTGAAGTCCCTTCGCAGGGTTCCTCTGGGGCCCTTCACAATAACTGTGGGTCCCTTCAGAGTGATGTCGACATTTTCTGGAATGTCGACAGTCTGATTGCTGAGAATGGTCTTCATTCTCGCAGTAGATGCGGCAAAGAGTCAGATCCACAGGTTTTGTAGGCAATTAAACTTGGATTTAAAACCTGATTCTCCTACCTTAAAACTGTCTGACATTTCAAATGACTTGGCATTTCTGTGTATCAGTTCCTTCATATGTAAAATTGGCAGTAATGACTATGCAATATTATTATAAGGAATAAATTAAATAATGCACAGCATAAGCACATATCCTTTCCAACTGATGTCTAGTGTTATTTTTACCATGCTCTCTCCCACATGAAAGTTCTTAAATGTGTATAAAAGTTTACATGACACTTTCATATATGTCTAACCCATATGATGCTTATTACTTTGAGATACAGGCAAATCAAGTAGAACACCTCCAACTTCCTGATGAAAAAATTAGGTTCTAGAGAGTATAAATATAATTTTTAACCAAATTCACCCTGTTGTAGCAGGGTGACAAAAATCATCTTTATTGTAAACAAAAAAATTTCTTTTCTATTGAGGAATCAACTCTTCTATTAGAAAGAAATTCTGATATGACACTGGGAAATAAAATATGAGATTCTGAGAACATAAGTAGCAGAAGACAAGAAAACAAGAGATAGCTAAATTATTTTACATTAGAAATGAGAAGAAATTAGGGGATAAGGATAGCACAGAAGAATAAATAGAAAAGATAAGGAGAAGAATTGTCAGAAAACTTTAGGGTCCCTGAGGTATCTTTAAAGAGTATGCAATGTTGTTGGTTTTTTTTTGGTAAAGTAGGCTCCACACCCAGCATGAAGTCCAACATGGGGCTTGAACTCACAACCCTGAGATCAAGACCTGAGCTGAGATCAAGAGTCAGATACTTGAACCACTGAGCCACCTGGGCACTTCCAAGAGTATACAAATTGATTTATACATTCTTTCAATTTAAATCTCTCCATCTCCAAACCTTCATTAAACCTCTTATATATATATAAACCCTGTAAATAAGGTGGTTCTTTTTCTTTGTTCTTTTTATTCTCCTTCCTTCTCTTTTTTCTCTTTCTCATCCCCCTTTTTTAAAAAAATAATATTTATGAACAGGATGCAATTCTATATCTAAGTCGGTATGTTTTAAGATAAGGACAGCATATGGAGGAAGAGCAAATAATTCATAAATGAAGAAATTCAACAGAAGCATCATCATAGACTTACGATAAAGAAGAAAACATACCAATACCCCTACAGATTCACAGAAATCTTAGTTAAGGGAATTAATCTTTCACATACTGTTCTTATCAAGGTTTTAAGGGAATTACAGTGGAAAATCTAAGACTAGTACTCAGATTTTTTTTATTATTATTCCTCATTCAGTATTCTTTCTAATGCTTCTTCCCCAAAAGTGTTAACTACATGATGCAAATATACAGCAAAGGTTAAGGCCTACTGAATTCTGAGATGATTTAATATAAAGAATAAAACAATACACCAATGATGAAAATAAATTAATGGGTTGATATGTAGTATTTAGCTAGAAAAAAACAAATAAAACTTGAGTATATAATCTTGACTGTCTTATTGGACAAGCCATTTAACCTCCTCTGCTTCACTGAATTATCAAGAAAACAGGTTTGGGGGCACCTAGGTGGCTCAGTCGTTAAGCCGCTGCCTTTGGCTGGGGTCGTGATCTCAGGGTCCTGGGATCAAGGCCCACATCGGGCTCCCTGCTCAGCGGGGAGCCTGCTTCCTCCTCCTCTCTGCCTGCCTCTCTGCCTACTTGTAATCTCTCTCTCTGTGTCAAATAAATAAATAAAATCTT
>LNAC01001477.1:90727-127799 GCA_002007465.1 Ailurus styani | reverse complement strand
CAGAGAGCCCGATGCGGGCCTCGATCCCAGGACCCTGAAATCATGACCTGAGCCGAAGGCAGAGGCTTTAACCCACTGAGCCACCCAGGCGCCCAGAAAACATGTTTTGATATGAATCTTGCCATATAATTCAATACCTTAACACTATTAGGCTGGGGGCGCCTGGGTGGCTCAGTGAGTTAAAGCCTCTGGCTTCAGCTCAGGTCATGATCTCAGGGTCCTGGGATTGAGCCCCGCATCGGGCTCCCTGCTCGGCGGGGAGCCTGCTTCCTGCCTCTCTCTCTGCCTGCCTCTCTGCCTACTTGTGATCTCTCTCTGTGTGTCAAGTAAGTAAGAAAAATCTTTAAAAAAAACACACACTATTAGGCTGAACTGTATGAAATTGATGTTTGTGTAGGTAAAAAATACCAAATGTTGGCAATCACATTTAGTTAAATCTAATATCGAGCAAAAGTCACATCTTTTATCTTTACTGCCTTATTTTCTATATTCTGCTAAATTTCTGATTAATTTGTTTATGCCTAGTGTAATTCATATTCAAATGCATGATGTTTGTTTAGATTGTTAGATGCTACTTATAATTAACCTCTTTGCTTTTTCTTATACTCTAACTAGATCTTTGTTTCTCATGAATTTTAGTGCCTGGAAGAGATATTAATTTGACTCTCATCAGAGTGTCTTTAGCAAATTTGAGTAAACAGTGCTTTGCAAAGATACTCTCTACTTCTTCTATATCTCGGCTATTATAAATAATGCTACAATGAACATATGGGTTAGTGTTAGTGTTTCTAAGTTGTGTTTTTGTTTTCTTTGGGTAGATACCCAGTAGTGGGAATTACTGAACATATGGAAACTCTATTCAATTTTTTTTAAGATTTTATTTCTTTATTTGAGAGAGAGAAAGAGAGAGAGAGACAGCATGCACACACAAGCAGGGGAGGCAGCAGAGGGAGAGAAAGAAACAGGCTCTCCACCAAGCAGGGAGCCCGACATGGGGCTCAATCCAAGGACCCTGAGATCATGATCAGGGCCAAAGGCAGAGGCTTAACTGACTAAGTCACCCAGACACCCCTCTATTTTAAAATTTTTAAGGGACCTCCATACTGTTTCCATAGTGGCTGCACCAATTTGCATTCCTATGAACAGTGTATAACGATTCCTTTTTCTCCACATCCTTGTCAACACTTGTTATTTCTTGTCTTATTTTGCCATTCTGACAGATGTAAGATGATATCTATCATGATTTTGATTTGCTGATCATCTTTTCATGTGTTTGTAGGCCATTTGTAGGTCTTCTTTAGAAAAATATCTATTTAGAAACTCTGCTCATTTTTTAAAAAGATTTTATTTATTTATTGGTGAGAGAGAGAGAGGGGAAGAATGAATGATCACACACAAGCAGGGGTAGCAGCAGGCAGAGGGAGAAGCAGTTTCCCCCTGAAGCAAGGAGCCCGATGCAGGGCTCAATACCAGGGCCCTGGGATCATGACCTGAGCCAAAAGTAGACGCTCAACTGACTGAGATACCCAGGTGTCCCTCCTCTGCCCATTTTTAAGTCAAATTATTTATTTGTTTTGTTTTGCTCTTCTTGGTGTTGAATTCTATAAGTTCTTTATATATTTTGAATATTAACCCCTTATTGAATACATCATTTTCTAATATCTTCCTCCACTTAATAGTTTGCCTTATAGCATTATTTACAATAGCCAAGATATAAAAGCAATCAAGTGCCCATCCATAGATAAATGGATAAAGAAGATGTGGTATACATAAAATCGAATAACATTGAGTGATAAAAAGAATGAGATCTTGTCATTTGCAAAAACATAAATGGAACTAGAAGATATAATGCTAGGTGAAATAAGTCAGACAGAAAAAGACAAATACCATATGCTTTCACTCATATGGAATTTAAGAAACAAAACAAATGAGCAAAGAAAAAAAGAGACAAACAAAAAAACAGACTCGAATACAGAGAACAAACGTTGTTGCCAGATGGGAGATGGTGGAGAGATGGGTGAAATAGATAAAGGAGTTTATTATGATGAGCATTGAGTAATGTAGAGAATTGTTTAATCATTATATCGTACACTTGAAACTAATATAACACTGTATATTTATTATATATCAATTTTAAAAAGATTTTAAAAAATAAATTCTCTCCTATAGGTAAATAAGCTTCTTCTGAATTATCTATAACTTGAACACATATACTATATTTGCTTGAAAATGTACAGCTCAGGCCTCAAAGCACACTGATATTACTTCATTATGAAATACACACATAGATCATACATATATATGAAATAAATACATATATAAATACAAAATCTCTACGAGGTAGGTTAGAGCAGAATCTATTAATTCCATTTTGAAATAAGGGGAATAAAGGGCCCAGCCCACTGAAAATTATATTTAAAAAATCTGTCTCTGTGGGCACCTGGGTGGCTCAGTCAGTCAAGTGTCTGACTCTTTTTTTTTTAAAGGTTTTATTTATTTATTTGACACAGAGAGATCAGATCACAAGTAGGCTGAGAGGCAGGCAGAGAGAATGAGAGAGGAGGAAGCAGGCTCCCTGCTGAGCAGAGAGCCCGATGCGGGCCTCGATCTCAGGACCCTGAGATCATGACCTGAGCTGAAGGCAGAGGCTTTAACCCACTGAGCCACCCGGGCGCCCAAGTGTCTGACTCTTGATTTCAACTCAGGTCATGATCTCAGGGTTATGGGATTGAGCCCCATGCTGGGCTCCATGCTCAGCATGAAGTTTGCTTGTCCCTCTTCCTCTTCTCCTCCCCCCTGCTCCTGTATGCTCTCTCTCTCTCTCAAATAAATAAATAAAAATCTTAAAAAAAAGACATTAAAAACCAGTCCCTGTTATTGATAACTGGTTATCTGCTTAGTGTTACATGAGTCTTTACCTTTTGACAAAATTACAATATTGAGTATTAAGACCAATTCAAGTTATATGAATACATTGTTTATACAATACATGTACATTTCCATCTATACTTAATAGGATATTTATACTTTAAAATTATCTTAAAAGGGAGAAAAAATAGTAACACTAGGAACAATAGGAGTGAACAGAGGTATGGCTAATTTAAATGAAAGGGGAAAAGAGATGTTGTAGGGATATATGTATAATTCATTTCAAATAAAATTTATCAAGTATCTGTCTAACCATCCATCCATATATGCTAGAATTACTATCTCTGAAGAATATATTTCTAGGGGAATAGAAAAGCTATACAAATTAAACAGAAAATCAAAGGTTACAAACAACTAAGTGGTTAAATGTATAAAATAGGAAGCATTGTCAGAAAAGTGAGGGATAAATGTGGCTACAGGAGTAAGGGAAGGCTCTACAGAGCAGATGAATCCTAAATTGGAAAAGCAAGATAGTCAAAATGGATGGAAAGGAGTTTTTTAGAGTTAAGGAATAATTACATAAAAATTCCAGCACTGAAAGCCAACTGGTCAAATGATCATCTTTGTTGGAGCAGTGTCTTATTTAGACTATATCAACGAACATTTGTTATCTTTTATAAATAGATGGCATGTCATTGAATTTAATATTGTGCAATTTGTCATTTCATAATGAGTTCTTTTGGCACTTCAGTAAAGAAACCCATTTAGACTAACACTATTCTATAAGCCAGCTCTGTTCCACAGTGCTGTAAAAAAGTTTGAGTTCAGATACTATCCAAATATTTCATTAAAAAGTGAATTTTGGAGGAATGACTTCAATAAAGTACCATCATCTCTCCACAAAAGCATGAATTTTGACAAGCACTCATGGATGAAATTAACTTTATGGGAGGCTAGAAGTCCAATGAAGAAGTTTGAGCACACCACTGCAGGAAAAGAAAGAAACCCAAGAACAGATGCACTGAAGAGGGTAAGAAGAACAGCTTCACTTTAAACATCACACCTCCCTCAAGGTGATATAGCTCAGGGCCAAGAGAGACCCCCTCGGCCTGCAATTTCTTCCAGGGGGAAAGTGAGAACATGATGAGTGATTGCCTTGTTTCCTTAGTCATACAGAATGCTGCTCAAAGATCATTTCTTACCCTACTCAGAATACTGAGGTGATAGGCACAGCTGAGAGACTAGAAGAGGCTGAGGGCAGGGAGAGAGGCAGTACTCACAGTAACCAGTACTTGGAATTCAATAAAGGGCAGTGGATCCTATCAAAATGTTTGTGCCCTCCATCAGAAAGCCATTTGGGATGCCTTACTAACTAAAGAACCTCCACAACTGGCCCATGGACTCCCTTAACAAGCAATGCATCTCCCCTATCATGGCTGTATCATCATGCATGTTCCTGTGGATATATTCAAGGCTCTGCAGACAACTTACAAGCACACTCAGACATCCAACTTGAGTTTATGAGTTTGGGAGAAGGCATGCAAACTTAAACATTTCAGGGTACCACCCTAGGAAAAACAAATGTAAGAATCTCAGCATTTGGCAGGTTTTGCAGAAATCAAGAAAAAGCATCTAATTTTAAGAATTCCGATTCACCCCAAGAGGTGTCAAATGGGCACAGTCATAGAAAATGTTGAAGAGAGCCTCAAAATTCCTAACCAGGCTGAGCGGTAAATGTATTTCTCTCCCAAAGCCAGTTAGTTAGTGAAGACTAAAGGAGGTCACTACTTCTTCAAATGTGAATATAGCAACACAAGACTTCATGGAATACACACACATACAAAACAAAGAAACATGACACCACCAAAGTGGTGATCCTTTGTGTCATTGGGACATGACACAATTTTTCAGTAGCCTACTTGAAGAAAGGGAGATCTATGAATTACATTATAAAGAAATAAAAATAATTGGTTTAAGGAAGATTAGCAAACAAGATAACATAGATAATACAACATAATCAGAAAAATAATACATGAACAAAATGAGAAGTTCAATAAAAATAAAGAAATCATAAAAACCAATGAGAAATTTTGGAGCTGAAAAATAAAAAGAAATGAAAAGAAAAATGCAATAGGGAGTGTCAGCAGCAGAAGAAAGAATCATGAATTCAAAGATGAATCATTTGAAAGATTCTAGTCATAGAGAAAAAACAATGAAAATGAATGAAGAAATTCTATGGGATTTATAGGACACCATCAAAGAAAAAAACACTAATGTACGTGTTATGAGAGTCTCAGAAGGAAGAGAAGGAGGTAGAATGCTTCTTAGAAGAAATAATGGCTGAAACCTTCCCAAATTTTGGGAGCTTTATGACATCCAGGTACATGAGAGTCAAAGATCCCAAACACTTTTAAACCAAAGAGGAAATCACCAAGGCACATAATAATCAAACTGCCAAAAATCAAAGACAAAGAATTATTAAAGCAGCAAAATGAAAGTGACTCATTATACACCAGGGAGCCCCCATAAGACTGTAATCAGATTTCCCAGAAGAAACATTGCAGACCAGGAGAGAATGGGATATTCAAAGTGCTAAACGAAAAAAAAAATTGCCAACCAAGAATAATTTGCTTGGCAAATCTGTATCTTAGAAATGAAGGAGCTAGGGCACTTGGGTGGCTCAGTGGGTTAAAACCTCTGCCTTCGGCTCAGGTCATGATCTCAGGGTCCTGGGATCGAGGCCTGCATCGGGCTCCCTGCTCAGCGGGGAGCCTGCTTCCTGCCTCTCTCTCTGCCTGCCTCTCTGCCTACTTGTGATCTCTCTCTCTCTCTGTCAAATAAATAAATAAAATATTTTTTTAAAAAAAAGAAAGAAATGAAGGAGCTAAACCTCTCCCAACAAAAACTGAGGAAGTTCATCACCATTAGACCTACCTCACAAGAAATGCTACAGAGAATTCTCCAAGTTGAAAGAAAAGGATGATAATTACTAATATGAACACATATTAAAGTATAGAACTCACTGGTAAAGGAAGGTAAGGGGTGTTGGGTGGCTCAGTAGGTTGAATCTGTCTTTGGCTCAGGTCATGATCTCATGGGTCTTGAGATCAAGCCCTGTGTTGGGCTCTCTCCTCAGTGGGAAGTCTCCTTTTCCCTCTCCTTCTGCCCCTCCCCACCTTTCATGCTCTCTTTCACATGCACTTTCCCTCTCTCTCAAATAAACAAATAAAATATTTAGAAAAAAATAAAGGGAGATACAGATATACCTTGGAGATATCAAGGGTTCAGCTCCAGACGACCATCATAAAGTGAAATTTGCAATAAAATAAGCCAAATGAATTTTTTAGTTTCCCAGTTCATATAAAAGTTATGTTTACACTATACTGTAGTATGTTGAGTGTGTAGTAGCATTATATAAAAAGGCAATGTACATACTTTAATTTCAAAAAACTTTATTGAAAAAATGCTAACCATCATCTGAGCTTTCAGTGAACTATAATCACTGATCACAGGTCAAAAAAACTAATAATAATGAAAAATTTTGAAATAGTATGATAATTACCAAAATGTGACATAAAGATACAAAGTGAGAAAATGCTGTTGGAAAGGATAGTGCTCATAGACTTGCTTAACACAGGATTCCCACAAACCTTCAATTCATAAAAAATGCAATAACTGCAAAGTGCAATAAGACAATGTATGCCTTAATATTGTCAAATTTAGAATACTCTAAAGCAGAATGGTGGTGAGTTAATCACTTTCAACTCTGGTATAAAAGTTAAAAGGCAAATGTATAAAAATAACTACAGCCAAAATGATTTGTTAATGGATATACAATATAAAAATAAGTAAACTGTGGCATTAAAAACAAAATATTAGGGAGTAGAAAAAGTATAGTTTTTCTTTGCAATTGATTTTGAGTTGTTATCACCTTAAAATATACTGTGATAACTGAAATATGTTTAAGGTAGGCCTCATGGAAACCACAAGGCAAAAGTCTATAGTAAACACACAAAAGATAAAAGAAAGGAATCAAAGAATACCACTAAGGATAATCATAAAATCATAAAGAAAAAGCGATTGAAATAAAAAGGAAATACAAAACCTGCCAGGAAACAATGATGAAATGGCAACAGTAAGCTTTACCCACCAAAAGTTACTTTAAATGTAAATGGATTAAATTCTCCAAAGAAAAGACAAAGAGTGACTGAATGGATAAAAAACAGGACCCAGCTACATGCTGTCTACATGAGATTCACTTCAGTTTTAAAGATACATATAGGCTGAAAGTTAAGGAATGGAAAAAGATATTCCTTATAAATGGAAAACAAAAAGAGATCAGATGTAGCCATATTTAAATGAGACAGAATAAACTTTAACCCAAAAACTGTCACAAGAGATGAAGATAAAAAGGTGAATTCATCAAGAGGATATAACAGTTATAAATATATATGCACCCAACATCAGAGTACCTAAATATATAAATATTAACAGATCTGCAGAAATAGACAATACAATAATAGTAGGAGACTTCAGTACCCTACTTTCAAAAAAGTATAGGTCATCCAGATAGAAAATTGATAAGGAAATATTGGACTTAAACTATACTTCACATGGACCTAACAGAATAATCCATTCAACAGCAACAGCATACACGTTCTTCTCAAGTGCACAGGATAGTCTCCAGGGTAAATCATATGTAATGTGACAAAACAAATCTTAAGAAATTTAGGAAAATTGGAATCAGTATCTTTTCTGACACAAACAAGAGGAAACCAGAAATAAATAACAGGAAAAAAACTGGAAAATTCACAAATATGTGATAATTGACCACACTGCTGAACAATCAATAAGTTAAAGAAGAGATCAAAAGGGAATTTAAAAAATATCTTGAGACTAATGGAAACATAATCAACAGAACACTGGGGATGCAGTAAAAGCATTTATACAGGGAAATTTATAGTAATAAGCACCTACATTAAAAAAGAAAAATGCTCTCAACTAAACAACCTAATTTCACACCTCAAAGAACTATAAAAAGAACAAACTAAATGCAAAATTGTAGAAGGAAAGAAATAACAGGGATCAGAGCAGAAAAAAATGAGATAGGGACTAGAAAATCAAAAGACCAATGAAACTAATAGTTGATTTTTTTGAAAAGACAAATGAAATTGACAAATCTTTAGCTAGCCTAAGAAAAAAGAGAAAGGATTCAAATAAATAAAGTCAGAGATTATGCTAAGTGAAGTAAGTCAAGCAGGGAAAGACAATTTTCATTTGGTTTCACTTATAAATGGAACATAAGGAATAGCATAGAGGACATTAGGAGAAGGAAGGGAAAAATGAAGGGGTGGAAATCAGAGGGGGAGATGAACCATGAGAAACTCCGGACTATAGGAAACAAACTGAGGGTTTCAGAGGGGTGGGGGTGTGGGAGGATGGTTTAGTCTGGTGATGAGTATTAAGGAGGGCACATATGGCATGGAGCATCGAGTGTTATACATAAACAATGAATCACAGAACACTATATCAAAAACTAATGATGTGCTGCATGTGACTAACATAACATAATAAAAATAATAAAATAAAAAATAAAATAAAATCAGAAATGAAAGTGAGGACATTACTACTGATACAAAAAAATATGAGTGATCATAAAAGACTACCATAAACAATTATATACCAAAAAATTGGGTAACCTAACAATAGCCAAACTATGAAAAGAACCTAAATGTCCATCAACAGATGAATGGATAAAGAAGATGTGATACACACACACACACACACACACACACACACACACACACACACACAATGGAATACTATGCAGCCATCAAAAAACAGGAAATCTTGCTATTTGAAATGACATGGATGAAAATAGAGGACAGTATGATAAGTGAAATAAGTCAATCAGAGAAAGACAGTTATCATATGATCTCTCTGATATGAAGAATTTGAGAGGCAGGGCGGGGGGTCATGGGGAGTCGGAAGGGAAAAAAATGAAACAAGATGGGACTGTGAGGGAGACAAACCACAAGGGACTCTTAATCTCATGAAACAAACTAATGGTTGCTGGGGGTGTGGGGGGTAGGGATAGGGTGGCTGGACATTGGGGAGGGTATGTGCTATGGTGAGTGCTATGAAATGTGTAAGCCTGATGATTCACAGACCTGTACCCCTATATAACAAATAATACCTTATATGTTAATTAAAAATTTTTTTAATTGGGTAACCTAGAAGAAATGGATAAATTCCTAGAAACATACAACCTACCAAGACTGAACCATAAAGAAAAAGAAAATATGAAAGAACAGGCCAATAATAAGTAAGGAGACTAAAGTAAAAATCAAAAACCTCCAAAGAAAAGCCTAGGTCTAGATAACCTCATGAGTGGAATCTACATAATATTTAAGAATTAATATCAATTCTTCTCAAACTCTTCCAAAAAGTTGAATAGGAAAGAACACATCCAAACTCATTTTATGAGGCCAGTATTACCCTGATAACAAAGCCAGACAAGGACACTACAAAAAAAATTATAGACCAATATATCTGAAGAACATAGAAATCCTCAAAAGATACTAGCAAACTGAATTCACCAGCACATTAAAAGTATCATACAGCATGATCAAGTGGGAGTTATCTCTGGGATGCAAGAATAGTTCAACATACACAAATAATTAAGGTGATGTATCACATTAATGGAAGGAAGGAAAAAATTTATATGATCTCTCAATAGATGCAGAAAAATTTTTGACAAAATTCAACATCTGTTTATGATAAAAACTCTCAATAAATTTTAAGATATAGAAGGAATGTAACTCAACACAATAAAGGCTGTATATGACAAGCTCACAGCTAATATTATACTCAATGGTGAAAAGCTGAAAGCTTTTCTATCTCCACTATTCAACATAGGACTGGAAACCCTAGCCAGAACAGTTAGGCAAGAAAAAGAAATAAAAGGCATCCAAATCAGAAAGGAATAATGAGATTGTCTCTGTTTATGGATGGTATGACCTTCTATATAAAAAAAAACCCTAAAGACTCCACCTAAAAACTGTTAGAACTGATAAATTAAGTAATGTTACAAGACACAAAATCAACATACTAAGATCAGTTGCATTTCTACATACTAAAAATAAACTATCAAAAAAAGAGAAATTAACAATCCCATTTATAATACCATAAAAAGATAAAACACTAAGAAAAAAATTTAACCAAGGAACTGAAGCTCTTCACTTCGAAAACTCTAGAACATGGATGGAAGAAAACGAAGGAGACACAAGTAAATGGAAAGATATTTGTGTATGTGAATTGGAAGAATTATTATTGTTAAAATATCCATATTACAAAAGTGATCTACAAATTCAATGCAATCCCTACAAAATACAAATGGCATTTCTTACAGAAACAGAAAAAGCAATCCTAAAATTTGTATGGAACCATAAAAGACCCCAAATAGCCAAAGCAATAATGAGAAATGATAAAGTGGATGTTCTTCTGGATGAATCACACTTCCTAATTTTAAACGATGGCAATCAAAACAGTATGGTACTGTTGAAATGAAACAATAGAGATCACAGAAATAAACCCATGCATATATGTTCAACTAATTCTTCAACAAAAGAGCCAAGAATACATGATGGGGAAAGGAAGGTCTCTTCAGAAAATGGTGGTGGGAAACTGGATATCTACATGCAAAATAATGAAATTAAACCCTTATTTTACACCATACACAAAAATCAACTCAAAATGGATTAAAGACTTAAATGTATGACCTGAAACTATAAAACTCCTAGAAGAATACATGGGGGACAGGGGGAACCTGGATGGCTCAGTTGGTTGGGTGTCAGACTCTTGATTTCAGCTCAGGTCATGATCTCGGTGTCATTGGATTAAACCCCACCTCCGGCTCCAAGCTCAGCAAGGGAGAGTCTCTCCCTCTACCTCCCCTTTTGCCCCTTCCCCTGCTTGTGCTCTCTCTTTCAAATAAATAAATAAATCTTTAAGAGTGTGGATTTATTTTTTAAAAAAAGAACACATGGGGGAAAGCTCCCTTGACATTAATCTTGGCAATAATTTTTTTTGGATATGACACCAAAAACAGGCAAAAAAGCAAAAGTAATCAAATGGGACCACATAAACTTAAAAGCTTCTGGATAGCAAAGGAAACAATCATCGGAGTGAAGAGACAACCAGTGGAATAGGAGACAATATTTGGAAACATCCAAAGTATAGAAGGAACACATACAACTCATATAACCAGAAACCCAAATAACCTGATTCAAAAAAGAGCAGAGAACCTGCATAGCCATTTTTCCAAAGCCATACAAATGCCTAGTAGGTATATGAAAAATGCTCAACATAACTAATCATCAAGAAAATGTAAAAGAACCCTGAAATATCACTTCACATCTGTTAGCATGGCTATTATCAAAACAAAACAAAAAAAAAGAGATAACAAGTGTTGGTGAGAGTGTGGAGAAAAGAGAACCCTTGTACACCATAGTGGGAATGTAAACTGGTAAAGCCATAATGGAAAACAGTATGGAATTTCCTCAAAAAATCAAAAATTGAACTAACATGTGATCTAGCAATTCCACTTCTAGGTATTTATCTGAAGAAAATGAACTCTAACTTGAAAAGATATATGTACCCCCATGTTCATTGTAGCATTATTCACAATATCCAAGATATGAAAACAATTAAGGGTTGTCAATGGATGAATAGAAAAAGAAAAATATATAATGGAATAAAATTCAGTCTTAAAAAAGAAAGAAATCTTGCCATTCATAACAACATGAATGAACCCTGAGGATACTAAGCTAAGTAAAGTAAGCTAGACACAAAAGACAAATACTATATGACCTCACTTATTTGTGGAATCAAAAAAGCCTAACTCACTGAACCAGAGAGTAGAATGGTGCTCACAAGGGGCAGGAGAAATGGAGAGATACTGGTCAAAGGGTAAAAGCTTTCAATCATAAGATGAATAAGTTCTAGAGACTTAGTGTCCAACATAGTGACTATAGCTAATAATAATGTATTGGATACTTAAACTTTGCTAAGATAGTTAGATCTTTTCTCTCACCACATACCCAAAAAAGGTCACTATATGAGGCGATGGATATATTAATTAGGTTAATGTGATAATCACTTCACAATGCATGAAAATCAAAACATCATGTACAACTTAAATCTATACAATTTACCTCAATATTACTGGGGGAAAACTCAGATGCATTGTAAATCTAAATGAGGATAGAAAACAATAAAGTCACTAGAGAATTTTTTAAAAAGTGAATATTTTCACTTTTAAGTAGATATACAGAAATATTTGAATTAATTAATATTAATTGCTTTATTTATAAAATGCTTGACCATAACTCATTCCTAATATAATTTGCAATGTATGAATTTGAGAGGATTCAGTTCCTTGATAAAACAGAAAAAAATAAATACTCTTCCCTAAAACTCACTCATCAGGAAGTATGAAGGACAACCATATAATTCCATCTACTCAAAAAATTTTTGTACTTTCATGGTTTTATTAACATAACTATGATGTGCACAACAAGCTGTTTATTCATTTTCTTTGCTGTGCAGCCTGGTATTGGAATTGGTGACTCTGATGGCCAGCTGCGCTGCTCTTTCCACAATGGCTTTGTGGTTCTTGGAGGAGACATTGTGAGGCATCTCTGCACAGTAAGATTTGTTGCACATCAGAAGCACTTCAAGCTCCTTGACCTTGTGGACTAGGAACTTCCGGAAGCCACTGGGCAACATGTGCTTTGTTTTCTTATTACTCCCCTAACCAATGTTGGGCATCAAGATCTAGTCCTTTAATCTTCTGTGCACCCTATTGTCACTGCCTCTTGGTTTCTGCCAGTTGCACTTAATTTTGACATACTGGTATGACTGGTGCCAGAACTTCTTGGTCCTCTTCTTAAGGATCTTGGGCTTCCCCAGAGGTCTGAGGGCAGCCATACTGCCCAGTAACAGATGGCTGCCACCTCCACAGGCAGCGCCAAGGAAGAGAGGGGAAGGTGGCGTGTGAGGGCTCCATCTACTCCAAACTTTTAAACCAAATTATGAACTAAGTCCACCTGAACCCTTAGTGGGTGAGGATTTCATTTCTAAGGCTGCAATAATTTCATTTGTGGCCAAGTCAGCTCCAGGAGCAGACAGATTACCAAAGATATTCTAAGATCGGTATGAAGTACATTCTGCTTAAACCAATTATGAAATTATCAGATCTCAGATGATAGCCAATTTCATGCATTTCATAGCCACTGAATTTATTTAATCACAACAATAATAGAAATTGAACAAGAAAGATGGCATTATATATAATTCTTTTGGGGGATCAAAACCATAGATGAATGATTTACAAATAAAATTCTGTGGGTTGGCAAATATGATTTTAAGAAAAATAGTTGTAGGGAAAAATGTGGATTTATAATTATATTATTTAATAATTATAACTTCATGGTTATTTTCTGCTTATTCTATCTCACTGACTCATTTTAAAACTAACATGTAAATTTAAATAATATGGTTACTCTTTTCTCCTCTGTATCATTTCATCAATAAAAGAGGATGATAAAATATATTAATGTAGAAAGCAATGCTTAAAAACTTCTCACTTTTGTACTACTTTTAACCCATGGATTCTAAATGGTGCTCTATAAAAATACGAAAGGAAACAGTATAACATAATTAGTAATTATTTCGTGCATTCTTCACTATAAAAGCTTGTTATGAACTAAGAGTAATTCATATGTCCTTTTTCTAAGACTGTTCTTTGTAGTGTGTTTGCATAATAATAAGATCCGATCTGCTAGAAAACAAGTAAAGGACAAACGGTCATCATTTTGGTCTAATGATGCTTAATGCAGTTTTAAGCAATCTGCTCAAGACAAAAGGTGGCCACTCAGACATAGCCAATTACTTATTTGTGTGGCAGATGAAATCTTTAATAATGAATCTGATTAACATTCAATAAAAAACATAGAGGCTGGGAAAATGACCAAGCCACCTCCAGCAAACATCAACTAAGGCTTTGTTCAAATTGAGGTCAGACTGGTATTCCAGAAAGGCTCATTAAGATAAAAGTTTATCAACTGTGCTAACATGGACCCCCTAAAAAATCCACACAAAATCCCTGTTACACAAAGGTCACCTTTTTAACAGCTGACTTGTCTATCAGGAAAATAGTAGACCAAACATCTCTATGAGTTATATCTATTTAACTTTTTAGAGATGTTTTAATTCAATTTGGTTTGATCCCCAAACACTGAAAACATGATAAAATCATACTATAGGAGATTTAGCAGTTGCATTGCTTAGGTTTTTCTACCAATGACATTTTATGAGCAACTTGAAGGGATTCTGTTTTAATCACACTTATATTCTGAAAATATCTTTGATCCAATGGGGTTTAATAACTGTTTCATATCTAAATAAGGCCTAATTAATAAAGTATGAAAGAGGTTAGATGAGGATATTACAAGTTATATTTTTAGAATGTTTAATTGAAGAATAGCTACATACAGAAAAGTACAAAAAAAAGGATTATTGGATTTTCACAAAGTGAGCACATATGTTAACCAAAAAAAAGATTTTTAAAACTAAACATCAAGAAATGGCATCCTAGAGGTCCCTTCTAGTCACTAGATATCTCTCTGCCAGCCCACTAACCCAATTTAAAACATCATGCATTAGTTTGACCTATTATTTGAACTTACATCTGGCTTTTTCTCTCAACATAATGTTTGCAAGATTCTTCAATGTTTTTGAGCAGTTATAGCTCATTCATTCTTTTTGTGCAAATATAGTGTATATGTGTGTGTGTGTGTGCATGTGTGTGTGTGTATGTGTGTTAGATTTTGGATTATTTTGTCATTTTATAGCTAGAATGAATTATGCTGCTACAAACGATCTTACACATATCTTTTGGTGAACATATATATGCATTTCTGTTGAACATATATCCAGGAGTATTGCTGGGGCTTAGAATGTAAATATATTCAATTTTATTAGATACTGTGAATCAGTTTTCCAAATGGTTATACCAATTCACATTCTCATTAACAGTGTTCTACACTTTCACCAACCTTAGCATTTTCTGTCTTCATTTAAGCCATTCTGTTAGGTATATTAGGTATTGCTTTATGGTTTAAATTTGCATTTCCCTGATAACTAATAAGGGTGAACATATGTTCATGTATTTGTTGGTCATTTGAATACATTTTTTGTAAAGTGCTTATTCAAGTCTTTGGTCTACATTTTGTCTTCCAAGCCAAACTGTAATATCTCTTAAAATTGGTTCTATTAACCAGCATATAAATGAAATTATTCTATTTTTAAAATATGAAAGGAATTTAAATAGGTTGGTATTTTCAGGTTTCCAAGCTTATAATGAAAAAAAATAAAAGCAAACAACCAAAAAACATTGCTATTGGATACTAATGAACTAACTCATCATAATAATTATGGTAAAAAAAAGATAGCAAGTACTTATTCTGACTTTCCTATTTAAACTCTACCTCTGAGTAACCATATAGCAGATAAGAAGTTCCTCCTCCTAAAAGTACTCTATATAATAATGAATAAGGAATGAGAGAATTGGAACATCACTATTTTTCAGCCCTTAATGAGTTAATGGTCCTAGATGTTGAACATCAGTGACTGTTAACATCATCAAAAGAGTTACATATATACTTCTTGATGGAAGAATACAATACTACCTATGAAGTAGATTTTTTTAAAAATTACTAGTTATACTAAAAGACCAAAATAAACAGTTTGAAGAGACAGAGCATCAGAGGCACTCAGATATGGCAGAGATGTTGAAATTATCATACTGAAAACTTAATACATAAGATAAATATGTTAAGGGCTCTAATGGAAAAGTGGAGAGCATACAAGAATGTATAGATAATGTAAGCAGAGAAATGGAAATTCTAAGGAAGAATCAAAAGGAAATGCTAGAAATTAGAATACAATTTCTAGTGAAATTAAGAACACTGTTAAATAAAGAAAAAAATTCTTTATTTAACAGAAATAAAAAATGCCTTGATGGGCTCATGAATACATTGACACACTCTCAGGAAAGATCAGTGGGCTTGAAGAAATGTCAGTAAAAACTTCCAAACTGAGGGACACCTGGGAGGCTCAGTCCATTGAGTGTCTGCCTTTGGCTCAGATCATGATCCCAGGGTCCTGGGATCAAGTCCCACATTGGGCTCCCTGCTCAGTGGAGAGCCTGCTTCTCCCTCTGCCTGGCACTCCCCCTGCTTGTGCTCGCTCTCTCTTTTACTGACAAATAAATAAATAAAAGTCTTAGAAACTCCCAACAGAAATGCAAAGAGAAAATATAACAAAAGAGAGAATATCTAAGAAATGTAAAATTAAAATTACAATTATAAAGAGTGTAACATGTATAATAATAATACCAGAAATAGGAAACAGAAAGGAACAAAAGGAATACCTGAAACAATAATGACTGACAATTTCCCCAAACTAATGAGAAACATCAAAACACAGAACCATGAGAATACCATGAAATCTACACCAAACCACTGAGAATACCATGAAATCTACACCAAAGTGTATCATATTCAAACTTCAGAAAATCAAAGATAGAAAATTTTGAAAGAAACCAGAGGAAAAAACACTTCACTACAGAGGAGCAAGGATAATAATTACATTAAACTTCTCTTCAGAAAATATGCAAGCAAAAAAAAAAAAAAAAGACTGGAGTGAAATACTTAGTGTTGAAAGGAAAAAAAAATAACCAACCTATAATTCTATCTCCAGCTAAATTAAACTTCAAAAATGAAGGAAAAATACATTCTCAGACAAGCAAAAAAGAGGGATTTTGAGGGAATTTTTTTCCCACAGGCAACTTCCACATTTTGCAGGAAATGTTAGAAGAAATTCCTCAGGGAAAAAAAAAAGAAAATTATATAGATCAGTATTATGAGATGAATTGTCCCCCCCCCCCAAATTCATATATTGGAGCCCAAACCTCCACTAACTCAGAATATAACTGCTTTGAAGATAGGGTCACAAAAACAAAAACAAGTTAAAATGAGATCATTAGTGTAAGACCTACTCTAATATAACTGGTGTCCTTATAAGAAGAGGAGATTGACTTCTTTTGTGTTAAATATCTTGCAGTATACTATTTTAACCCCTTTGTATCTCTTTCTACATTTTAAAAATTATTTCCTTAATGGATGCTCTGGGGATTACAATTAGCATCTTAACTTGAAACAACTAGTTCAGATTAATATTATCTTAATTTCAATGTTATATACCAACTTTCTCTGACATCTCCATCCTGTCCATTGTACAATCATTGTCACACAATTTACATCTTTAATATGAACTCATCGATAGTTTTCATAATTATTGTTTTATGTAGTTGTCATTGAAAAGAGGTAAAAGGAAAGGATTATAAACAAACACACATTTATACTGTCTTCTATTTATTTCTGTAATTACAGAATTACCAGTGCTCTTTATTTCTTCATGAGAATTCAAGTTACCATCTGGAGGTTGTTTTTTTTTCATTTAGCCTGAAGGACTCCAGCTAGCATTTCTCATTTAACAAGTTTTCTAGTAATATATACTCTGTTTATGTTTATCTAAGAGTATCAGAATTTCCCCTACATTTTAAAAAAATATTTATTTTTTTCATTTGAGAGAGTGAGAATAAGAGTGGGGGGAGGAGCAGAGGGAGAGGGAGAGAGATAATCTCCAACAGACTCCTTGCTGAGCATGAAGACAGACAAGGGGTTTGATCCCATGACCCTAAGATCATGACCTGAGACAAAATCGAGAGTTGGATGCTTAACTGACTGGACCACCCAGGGGCCCTCTCCTTCATTTAAAAAAAATTAAACTCATTTTGGGGTAGTTTTAGGCTGATATGCAATTGTAAGATGTAATATAGTGATCACATGAACTTTTACCAAGTTTCCTAAAGTATAACATCTTGCAAAATAAGAGCATGATATCACAACAAGAATGTTGATATTAAAAGAGTCAATATGCAACATTTGCATCATGACAAGGATCTCTCCTGCCTTACAATAGTTACACTCACTTCACTCTCATTTGCATTTCCTCCTTAATCTTTGGTAACCACTAATCTGTTCACCATTTGCATAATTTTGCATTTCAAGAATTTTATATAAATGGAATCATACAGCATGTAATCTTTTGAGATTGGCTTTCTAAACTCAGCATAATTCTATGGAGATACATCCAGGTTGTTCTGTGTACCAATTACTCATATCTTTTATTGCTGTTTAGTATTTCATAGTATATACGAAGTACAGTTTCTTTTCTAATCTGTCGAAGAACATCTGGGTTGTTTTCATCTTTTTAGCTATTATGAATAGTGTTGCTATAAACATTTGTGTATGGATTTCTGAGTGAACACAGCTTTCATTTCCCTGGGATAAATACCCAGGAATGAATTGCTGTTATATGGCAATGGGGAGGATCCTTAGTTTATATATCAATTTTTAAAGTAAGACTTTATTTACTGTATCTAAAAAGTTATCACCTTAAGCAAGGTCACCTAGATTTTCTCATGTTATTTTCCATGAGTTTTATACTTTTGTGTTTTACATTAGGTCTACAGTCTTCTTGAGTTAATTTTTATGAAACATGTAAGTCTAGATTCATTTTTTTTGCATGTGGATGTCCAGATGTTCCATTACCTTTTGTTGAAGAGACTATCTTTGCTCCATCATACTGTTTTTGCTCCTTTGCCAAATATCAGTTGACTGTATTTGTGGTGGGGGGGTCTCTTTCTGGGCTCTTTATTCTGTTCCATCAATCTATTTAGCTATGATTTTGTCAATACCACACTGTCTTCATTACTGTAGCTTTACAGTAAGTCTGTTGGGTAGTGTCAGTCTCCAACTTTGTTCTTCTTTTTCAATATTTTGTTGGCTATTCTGGGTCTTTTGCCTCTTCATAATAAACTTTCAAACCAGTTTATTGACATCCACAAAACAACTTTCTGGGATTTTGATTGGGACGGCATTGAATCTATAGATCAAGTTGGGAAGAGCCAATGTCTTGATAATACTGAGTCTTCCTAACCATAAATATGGAGTAGCCCTCCATTTATTTAGTACTTATCTGATTTCAGTCATCAGAGTTCTGTAGTTTCCTCATCTACATCTTGTACCTACTTTGTTAGCTTTATACTTAAGTATTTCATTAGTTCTTTTGACTAGTGTAAGTGGTTTTGTGTTTTTAATTTCAAATTCCACTTGTTCATTGCTGGTATATAGGAAAGCAACTGATTTTTGTGCATTAATCTCATATCCTGCAATCTTGCTATAATCACTTACTAGTTATGAGGTGGGGAGGTGCTTTGTTGATGTGGTGTTTTTTGTTTGGTTTTGTTTTTTTGATTTTCTACATTGTCATGTCATCGCTAAACAAAGGCAGATTTATTTACTTATTCCCATTCTTTCTACCTTTTATTTCCTTTTCTTGTCTTATTGCTTTAGCTAGAATTTCCTGTATAGGATGTGATGATAGGGGACATCCTTGCTTTGTACCTGATCTTAGTGGGAAGCCTCTG
Source organism: Ailurus styani (assembly GCA_002007465.1). Lineage (NCBI taxonomy): Eukaryota > Metazoa > Chordata > Mammalia > Carnivora > Ailuridae > Ailurus > Ailurus styani. Next base: position 108,313 of record LNAC01001477.1, on the reverse strand, counting down.
AGTTTCTCACCATTAAGTATAATGTTAGTTTTGGTTTTTTGTAGGTATTCTTTATCAAGTTGAGGAAGTCCTCCTCTATTTGTAGTTTACTGAGAGTTTTTATCATGGTAAGTGTTGGATTTGTGAATTGCTTTTTCTGCATCTGTTGATATGATCATGTGATTTTTCTTTTTTAGCCTTTTGATGTGATGGATTATATTAACTGATTTTTGAATATTGAGTTAGCTTTGCTGGTTGGGATAAATCCCACTTGGCTGTGGTGCATAATTCTTTTATATGTTGTTGGATTTGATTTGGTAATATTTACTGAGAATTTTTACATCCATGTTCATGAGAGATATTGTTCTGTAGTTTTCTTTTCTTCTAATGTCTTTGTGTGGTTTTGGGATTAGGGTAATTCTGGCCTCATGTAATGAGTTAGGCAGTATTCCCTCTGCTTTTACCCTCTGAAGAGATTGTAGAAAATTAGTATATTCTTCCTTAAATGTTTGGTAGAAATAATCAGTGAACCCACTTGGGCTGGTTCTTTCTGTTTTGAAAGGTTATTAATTATGGATTCAATTTCTTTAATAGGTATAAATCTATACATATTTTCTTTGAGTTTTATCAAATTATGTCTTTCAAGAAATTGGTCTATTTCATCTAGATCATTGACATTTGTTGTTTATGGTATTTCTTTATTATCCTTTAAAGATCTGTAGTAATATCCCCCTTTCATTTCTGATATTGGTAAATTTTTTAAAAGATTTTATTTATTTATTCGACACACAGAGAGAGATCACAAGTAGGCAGAGAGGCAGGCAGAGAGAGAGGAGGAAGCAGGTTCCCCGCTGAGCAGGGAGCCCAATGCAGGCCTCGATCCCAGGACGCTGAGATCATGACCTGAGCCAAAGGCAGAGACTTTAACCCACTGAGCCACCCAGGCGCCCTGATATTGGTAATTTTTGTACTTTTTTTTTCTCTTAAACTGGCTAGAGGCTAGTTGATTTTTTATCTTTTCAAAGAAGCACCCTTTTGTTTCACTGATTTTTTTCCTACTATATCTTGTTTACAATTTCATTGATTTCTGCTCTAAATTATTATTTTCTTTCTGCTTACTTTGGATTTAATTTGCTGATCTTTTTCTAATTTCCTAAAGTGGAAACTTAGATTTTTAATTTTAAATTTTTTTCTTATGTATCCACACATCTTGATAAGTTGTGCTTTCATTTTCATTTAGTTCAAAATATTTTCAAATTTCTCTTGAGATTTTTTCCTTTGACCCATGTATTATTTAGAAGTGTGTTGTATCATCTTCATGTACTTTGGGATTTTCCAGTTATCTTTCTGTTATTAATTTCTAGTTTAACTCCATGTGGTCTCAGAACAGACATTGTATGATTTCTGTTCTTTTAAATTTGTTGGGCACCTGGTGGCTCATTTGGTTAAGCATCTGCCTTTGGCTTAAGTCATGATCCCAGGATCCTGGCATCGAGTCCTGCATGAGGTTCTCTGCTGAGTAGGGAGTCTGCTTCTCCCCTCTACCCCTTCCCTCTCTCATGATCTCTCTCTCAGTTAAATCAATAAAATCTATAAATAAACAAACAAATAAATAAATAAATTTGTTAAGATGTATTTCAAGGTTCAGAAAGTGGTTCTCTTGGTGAATGTGCATTCTCAGTTTTTAAAGAAACTTCCAAATTGTGAGCATGGCTGTACTCTTTTACATTCCCACAATGGCGTAGAAGTGATGTAGGTTCTCTGTATTCTCGCCATCATTTGGTGTTGTCACACCTTTTAAATTTTAGTCATTCTGATATGTATGTGGTGATCTCAGGATGGTTAATAGCACTTCCCTAATGGTTAATAATGTCAAACATTTTTCCCATGTACTTCTTTGTCATTTGCATATCTTCCTTGGCAAAAGATCTCCTCATGTCTTCTGCCCATACCCTAATTGGATTGCTTGATTTTTTACTGTTTAGTTTTGAGAGTTCTTTACATTTTTGAGATAGAAGTCCTTTGACAGAAATTTCGTTTCAGATATTTCTCCCACTCTGTAGTTTGAATTTTATCCTATGAGGGTCTTTTATGGAGCAAAAGTTTTTAAATCTGAATAAGTCTAATTTATCAATGTTTCCTTTTTACGAGTCATGCTTTTGGGATCTAGTTTAAAAACTCTTTTTCTAGGCCTGATTCCAAAGACTTTCTCCTATTATTTTTTCCTAAAAGTTCAATAGTTCTACATTTTATATTAAAATTCTTAATCAATTCTGAGTTAAAGTTTGTGTAAGATGTGAGGTTCATGTTGAGGTTCATTTTATTTTGCCTGTGGATATCCAATTGATCTAGCACTGTTTATTGAAAAGTCAATCTGTCCTCCATTGAATTTCTTTTGCATCTTTGTCAAAATTTAGCTGGGTATATTGTGAGGATCTATTTATGGATTCACTATTCTGTTCCACCCCTCCTAAATGTGTTTCTACCCCTCCTAAAAAGCCATATAGTCTTGATTACAATAAGTATGTAAAAAGTCTTGTAATCAAGTAGACTGATCCCTTCCACTTTATTCTTCTTTTTCAAAATTGTTTTAGCTATCTTAGTACCTTGGCCTCCCCATATAAATTTTAGAATAATGTTGTCTATATTTACAAAATCTTTGCTGGGATTTTGACAGTTATTGCATAAACCGGTATATTAATTTGGGGAGGAGAACTGACATCTTAAGTCTTAGAATGAATGAGCACATAACATATCTCTGCTTATTTTATTTCATATTTTTTAAAGATTTATTTATTTATTTTAGAGAAAGTGAGTGGGGAGAGGGGGAGAGGTAGAGAATCTTAAGCAGACTCCCCACTGAGTGCAGAGCCTGACATGGCTTGATCCCACAACAATGAGATGGTGACCTGAGCCAAAATCAAGTATTGGTCACTCCACCAACTGGCCACCCAGGTGCCCCTCTCTGTTTATTTTATGTTTTTAAGATTTTGCTTATTTTAGAAAGAGATAGAGACCGTGAGCAGGGGAGGGGCAGTGGGAGAGGGAGAAAATCTCCTGCAGACTCCGTCCCCAGCATGGAGCCTGATGCAGGGCTCAATCCTAAGACCCTGAGATCATGACTTGAGCCAAAACCAAGAGTTGGATGCTTAACTGACTGAGCCACCGGGCACACCTTGTTTATTTTAGATCTTTGATTTCTTTCATCAGTGCTGCATTGTTTTCAGCATACAAATCTAATACATATTTTGTTAGAGTTACACTTAAGTATTTCATTTTTTGAGCCATTATAAATAGCACTGTATTTTTTTTACTTTATTTTTTCAGTGATCAGATTCATTGTTTATGCACCACACCCAGTGATCCATGCAATATATGCCTTCCTTAATACCCACAACCAGGCTCACCCATCCCCCCTCCCACCTCCCCTCCATAACCCTCAGTTTGTTTCTCAGAGTCCACAGTCTCTCATTGTTCATCTCCCCTTCCTATTTACCCCAATTCACTTTTTCTTTCCTTCTCCTAAAGTCCTCCATTTTATTCCTTATGTTCACAAGTAAGTGAAATCACATGATAATTGACTTTCTCTGCTTGACTTATCTCACTCAGCATAATCTCCTCCAGACCCGTCCAAGTTGATACAAAAGTTGGGTATTCATCCTTTCTGATGGCTGTGTAATATTCCATTGTATATATGGACCACATCTTCTTTACCCATTTGTCTGTTGAAGGGATCTCGGCTCTTTCCACAGTTTGGCGATTGTGACCATTGCTGCTATGAACCTTGGGGTACATATGGCCCTTCTTTTCACTACATCTGTATCTTTGGGGTAAATACCCAGTTAGCACTATATTTTTTTTTAACTTTGATGTCCACATGCTTATTGGTAGTATATAGAAAAATTTTGAGTTTTATGCATTTATATTGTATCTTAGACTCTTGTTGAACTCACTTATAATTTTTAGAACTTTTTTTTTAAACCTTGGAATTTTTACATTGAAAATACTTTGATTTTCAAATACTCCCATTTCTGACAGAAAGTTTAGTTGCATGTAGAATTTTTGGTTGATAGACTTTGTCTTTCCACATATTGAAAACATTAACCCACTGTCTTCAAGCTTTCATGGTTTCTGATGATAAATTAACTGCTAATTTACTGAGCATACTTTACATATGTCATATTTTTATTGCTGTTTTCAATATTTCCTTTGTTTTCAACTTTTGCCAGTTTGTTTATGATGTGTCTAAATGTGCTTCTCTTCGAGTTTATCCTATTTGGAGTTGGTTAAGTTCCTTGGATCTGTAAATTTTCCTCAAATTTTTGAATTTGCAGCCATTATTACTTTACATAATTTTTCTGTCCCTTTCTATTTCTCTACTTACTTTAGGACTGTCATTATGTATATGCTGTACTATTTGATGGTGTTTCACAGGTTTCTGAGACTTTGTTAATTTTCTTCATTCTTTTAAGTTTGTTTTTATACTGGATAATCTCTATTGACCTATCTTCAAGTTTGTTGATATGTTCTTCTTCTAGCTTAAATATGTTATTAAGTGCCTCTAGTGAATTTGTCCATTTATTGTTCTTTTTAACTCCACAATTTGATTTGGCTCTTTTTAAAAATTATTTCCATCTTTTTATTGATATTTTCTAAGTAATGTTATGCTTTCATTTAATTCTTTAGATATGGTTTCCTTTAGTTCTCTGAATATGAATATATATATATTATATATATATATAATATATATATATAATTTGATTAAAAAGTCTTTGTTTACTAAATATAAAACTTGTAGCAGCTTGACATTTTTTCTTGGTTGTTTTCACTTCTCTGTTTTTTTGTATGTCTAGTAATTTTTTGTTGAAAACTGGATATTTTAGATAATACATTATAACAACTCTGGCATTTGGTACATTCTTCCTCAGGCATTTGGCTTGTTGTCTTGTTTTTGTTCATTTGTTTAGCAATTTTCTAGGCTAATTGTATAGTTTCTGTATTCTCTGTTGCTGAGTTCTCATCTAGCTTTTTTTTTTTTTTTAAGTTCTTTAAAACATTTTTTGAAGCTGGATTCATAGGAGTCACTTCTGGAGCACTATAATTTAGTAGTTAGCTAATACCCAGTCAGAAGATTTCTTGAAATACCTGGACTTTGTTTTCCATCCTTTGCAGAGAGAATCTGTGTGAGAAGGCATGCCTTCGATTGAGTGGTTCTTTGTTCCTATGTCTTTCACGAACATCCACATAGTCTTGTTCATGCATTGCAGCCTTTGAATCCCCAGGAATATACCAGAAATATTCAAAGTTCCTAATGGCTTTCTATTTCTTCAGGATTTCCTATTAAATTCCTGGCCAGACTCTTGCTTGTATCAACTGAAATCCAAGCTTTAGGTATTCTGAGATTGGCAGAAGGTTACTATTGTTTCAGTAATGTCCTGCAGGTAGGGTTCTTCCCCACCCCCACCCCCACCCTGCACTCTGATTTAAATCAAATAGCTGTAACACTCTGGGAATTGAGATTTCTTAGGGAACTGCAAGTTCACACAAAATATTCATTGTACTGTGAGGATATTGCTTTATTTTTTTTAATTGTGGAAAATATACATAACATTTAATCTTAACTATTTTTAAGTATATGGTTTAGTAGTAATAAACATATTTACATTGTTGTGCAACCAAACTCCAGAACTTTTCCATCTTGCAAAACTGAAACTCTATCAGTAATGAACAATTTCCCACTTTCCCCTTCTCTCCAGCCCCTGGAAGCTACCGTTCTCCTTTCTGTTTCCATGGCCTTGACTATTCTAGGTACCTTATATACGTGGAATTATAAGGCATTTTTTTTATGACTGGCTTAGTTCACTTAGCATAATGTTCTCAAGGTCAAGATTGTTCCTTTCTAAGGCTAAATAAGATCCCTTTGTATGTGTTTGCCACATTTTCTTTATCCGTTCATCCACTGATGGAAATTTAGGTTGATACCACCTCTTGGCTATTGTAAATAATGCTCCTATGATTAACGAGTGTACAACTATCTCTTTGAGACCCTGCTTTCAATACGATACCCACAATTGGAATTGCTATATCGTATAGCAATTCTATTTTTAATTTTTTTGAGTGGTGGTGTTACCTTTTAACTGAGTGCCTCTCTACTGGCTGTGAAACTGATAGCTTTGAATGGCTATGGTACCACAGAGCTAGGAAGTACTCACTAACAATGTTGTCTTACTGAGGTATAATAATTTCTCTTGGATAGATGATTTTTTTCAGTTCATCCTGTGGCTTTGGTTGGCTGAAATAGCTATTAATTGTTTCACAGCTTTTGTGGGAAAGTAAGTTCACAAAGAACCTCATACCACCATTCCAGAAGTTGATCTCCTACATTATTTTAATTATTTGTAAATTTGCTATATGTTTTTAACAGCTGCTAAGATGAGATCCTTTCATTAGTCATATTCAAATCAGTTAATTCTATACCTTAACTAGTAAAGAGCTAATATCTGTATAATATTTATTTCACTAATCCTATGGCACAGTATCTGTTTAAAGCTTTTACTCTCAAATTTCTTTTCAGTCTCCATGTCATTTACATGCATACACACTTCCATCAATAGTAACTCTAATTATGTAGGAATTCTTTGGAGTAGAAGTTGATACACTTCCTTCCATTTGAAAGTCACTGCTTAACACCTTTCAGATAAGTTTTATGATTTTCTTCCTATAGGTTGTAAATATTTCCTAGATTTCAATGGATTTTTTCATCTTGTAAAAGAAATTGATATTCCAAGTATCCTCTACATACTTTAAAACATCTTTAAAAATAAAGATAGAAGTGAAAATTATCTTGAATATCAGTTATTTCAATTTTTCCTCCTTAGATAGAAGTTATTTTAATTATGGCTTTTATCAAAAGTATATACTATTGTACAAAAGAGAAGGAGTTATATTCTTAAACATAGTTATATACTCATTAAGATTTAAAATGATTGGGGCATCTAGTTGGCTCAGTTGGTTAAGTGTCCAACTCTTGATTCAGCTCAGGTCATGATCTCAGGATCGTGAGATCAAGCCCCACAATGGGCTCTACACTGGGTGTGAAGTCTGTTTAAGATTCTCCCTCTCTCCCTGTCCACCTCCTCACCTCATATGTGCTCTCTTCTCTCTCTCAATAAAGAAAAAAAAAAGACTTAAAATGAGTATTTTGATATTATGGGGCTACTACATAAGTTTAAGATTAAAATAGAAATGTACTAAAACATTTGTATAATAACAAAGAGGTAGAAAATTAACTCAGTAAAGAAAATGCCCAATAGATTTGAATTAGGCAATTACTTCAAAAAATTACTGAAAACTTAGATGATCAACCATAACAAACTATAGCTGCTTAGTCCTCTCACTAATGAGCACTATGAGTGTGCAAAATTTCTCAGTTGTATTAAGGTATCTTCTAAAGAATCTAGAAGTTTACAAAGATAAATTCTAAGGACAACAAGAACAAAACTTCTGAAGCTTTAATGAACCATGAATAAAGAATGGATTATTAAAAAGAACACTTAAACATCATTTATTTAGAACTCTTTTCTTTCATTTATATACACATACTAACCAAACCAGGAGATGTGAAAGAAAGTAGGTTTGTTGTTGTTGTTGTTGTTGTTGTTCTTTTTTACCAGTTCCCTATTGAACCATTACTCTTCTTGATCTTTGAATGCAACCTGAGATTTTTAGTTTCTTCTTCATCCTTCATCCTGCTTAGAGATATTGCTATGGCAGTGAAATAATAATCTCACAGTATGTCTAGTTCTTAGAAAGAAGTGTTATCTTAACTAAAGAGAAATTGAATGTTTTGGATTGACACAGTGTTCTTTTATAATAGTTGCCAAATAGGATCAAGTGCTTGCTATAATATTTTTATTTCCTTTCCCCACTCCTCTTTTTTCCTAGATTCTCTTCCTTGTCATTGATTTACTCTTGCTTTTCTAGTACTGCTTCTGGTGAAAGAAAGGCTCCAAGCCATATACATGTAAGTCCATAATCAAGCCACATGTGTAAAATGTGAAAACATTCCTACCTCTTTTTCTACTGAATTAAGAGTGTTATATCACCTGAAACAAATAAAATATTTTTATGGAGTAATGTGATTTTTACTGATGTAGTCATTTAGGGAACACTAGTATGAAAACTCTAGTATAAATAGTAGCAAAAAAACAAGAAAAGAGAAACAAGAAAAGGGTTACAAATAGGCATAAATGAGAGAAATAAAACAATGAGAAAAAATAAACTTACAGAAAAATTTAAAAACTAACATTATTCAGTGGATGTTTTGAAGATAAAAGGGAAAAGGGAGATGTTAAGAACAACAAATCAGAGAAAATGGAGTTTGTTTACTCTGGGTGGTAATGAAAATATAAAAAATATATCTTCCACAAGCTTTTAAGTTACATATGACGTATCTTGGTTAAAAATATTAACATCTCTAGAGCAAATCTCATTTCCATCAATAAGACTGTCAACAATAGTTATAACAACCATCTTCAGTAAAGTCAGAAACAGTAGAACTAATCCTTCATTTGTACACAGTACATTTGTACATACAATCATTTCAGGTTTTAGATCCCCAAATGTCTCCAGTATTTATTTTAAAACATTCACTATATTAAAATAAGCAAAAAAAATATCTAATGTGCTACTATTAGGTAAGACCGAATGAGAGAATAGAAAGCAAATTATCTCTCAGTAACACAGATAATAGTGACGTTTAGGTAACATATATGATAATAAGTGATATAATTTCCTAATTCACTAACACAAGAGCATGATGTGGATAACTATGATATGGGCATAATAAAAAAAGAGAAAGTCATATTTGAAAGTTAATTCCCAGTGGCCTTAACCAAAATAAGGTTATGCTTACCATCCTATCTAAATTTCTTATCAGGCAAGACAATGGAAAAAATTTTGTTGCAAAATCTTTATTACATTTCCAATTGGGAAGAGTAAATTTTCAAAAATAAAATATAACCCTGCCAGAACTTTTCAATGTTCCCATACTGCCAATTTCACCTTCCTTGGAAGAAAGACAAGCTCTATTTTTTTCCCACAGAGAAGTATTAATTGTAAGGCATAATTCACCAGCCCACAAAGGAATAGTACTTAACTATGCTCTTCCTGTGAGCATTCAATTAACTGTATGCTTATAAATGGCATTTCCTCTGAATGTGTATTGAAACTCACCTTATAAAATCCACAGCAGTAGAGCACGTCTTGTTGCTGAGGGACTATGATACAATTTCATAATGCTAAAGCAGGAATATTATAGTTTAAATTGTTCATAGGCCTAACCGTCATCACACAATGTAAACACTAAAATGGATAAATGTTCTAACCTCTAACTATATCATTGAATTTTGGGATAATGAGTGATTTTGTATTTTTTAATGACTAAAGACTTTTTAAAGTGATATAAATATTAATAATATGGCATCATTATGTTTGTTGTTACATGAGCTCTTACGTCATGCTAGGTACTATTCTAAGTGGTTTATAGGAATTAACCCATTTAATCCTTATAACAACCCTATTGCTTAGGTATTGTTATTTCCCTATTTTTGTACAAAAGTTAAAGAAAAGTTAAGTAACTTGCTCCAGGTCATGGAGCTAATAAAGAAGCAGAGTAGTAGAATTTGATATCCAACTGGTCTCATTGCAGAGTTCACATTCTTACCTGCCACACTGTATTACACTAAGAAAACATTCTTAAAAATCTTACTATATTTAGTTACCTGGGATTTGATGTTTTTTAAAGTAATGTAATTCATATTTTTTTAAGAACATACCTAGTCTTATTCATAGAACGTATGTATTGAAAGTACGTCTATCCTTTGATAAAACTGTATTTATAACCAAATTGTTTATGTTACTATTATAACTTTGATTCTCCTTGGTTTAGGGATATACACTAGGAGTTTACATCAAGTTGGAAATCCAATCCTTATTTTACAAGACTAATCTTAGGTCATGTCTTTGTCTCCAATGTATATTTAATCCTGATTAAGCTTCAGTGAACAGGTTAAAAAACACACGAAGAGATAAGACAGAATTACTTTAACAATGCAAGTTTTTTAAGTGTAATTTCATTACAATGTGCAAGTATAATGTGTCTAATTTTTCTAGGCTGCCATATTAAATGGCTTTTTAGTTTTGGCCTTGATACTTATCATTTAATGCCAAATTTACTGAAGTACTATATCTAGAAATAGTTCATCTTTAATAGTATATCATATTTTATATTTTTTATTAAAAGAGAGAATAGGCCTTATTAATCATATTTATCTGCAACATAGCAATACTTATGCTATGATAAAGATATATGAAATATCATTACATATAAGCATCTCCATATTAAATTTCAAGAACAAATGTATAAAAACTTACCCTTGATTCAGCAATGTTTCCAGGGTCACTTTTTTCAGAACCAATTAAAGAACATGGGAATAGAGACTGGTTATACAATTCCTATGCCATAAGCAGTTGGTTAAAGAACATTCTTTCATATTGCAGATGGCATTTAAAGATAAACCTGTCTCCATGCCTACAAAAAAAAAAAAAAAAGGCCTTTCAAAAACCCTGAACCACCAGATTCAACAACTCAATTTCACTTAAAAAGATCTAATAGAAGGTAGAGTGGATGTTAAGACTGGATAAAGTTTTTGAAAACCATTAGTTTAATGTATTTAAAGGAAAAAGTAAAGTCTTAACTTTCACAATCTTTAACATAGAAGAGTCACAAAAATAAGTTTAAAAAAAGAGTACTAGCTTACATTTTCTATTGCCTTTAGGTAAATTTGTTATTTAAGTTTATTCTCATAGCATCTCTATGAGGTAAGTATTATTGTCCTCATTTTATAGATGAGAAAATTGAGTTTCAGAGAATATAAGTAAAAGTGAGAAAGCAGTAGGCAGGGATTTGAAATATGCTAACCCCGGGGTGCCTGGGTGGCCAGCTCTTGATTTCACTCAGGTCATGATCTCAGGGTTATGAGATCAAGCCCTGTGCTGGGCTCCATGCTAGGCATGGATCCTGCTTGAGATTCTCTCTTTGCCCTTCCCTCACTCTCCCACTCTTTCTCTCTCTCTCTCAAAAAATATTTATTTATAAATAAATAAATAAATAAATAAATAAATAAATAAATAAATAAATAAAATGTCATAACCTCAAATTCATGCTCCAGTCCTTTAGGCTTAGTGCCTTCCTAAGAATCAAAGCTGTTTTTATTTTATTTTATTTTTATTTTTTTTTTTATTTCTTTATTTGACACAGAGAGAGAGAGATCACAAGTAGGCAGAGAGGCAGAGAGAGAGGAGGAAGCAGGCTCCCCGCCGAGCAGAGAGCCCGATGCGGGCCTCGNGGCCTCGATCCCAGGACCCTGAGATCATGACCTGAGCCGAAAGCAGAGGCTTTAACCCACTGAGCCACCCAGGCGCCCTCAAAGCTGTTTTTAAGAGAAAAGTATATTTCTTTGTTCTTCAATTATGTATAATTGAGAATATTACCAAATCTCCATATTCTACAATAAGAAAATCTGTCTACATTAATTAAATTTGAAATAGTACCTGTCAAAATTTTCAAACCAGTGAGTTTTAAAACAGAAATTTGATTATCATATAAATATATGAGAATGTATTTTTCCCATAATAGAGCCTGTAACAGAAATTACATGAAGATTCATAGTCTAAGAGAAGACTATTTTGAAAGAAAAACTTAAAAATGCAAATATTTAGAAATATTAGAAATAGCAAAGTAATTTTGCTCAAGCTTCCTCCACATTGTAATACATCTGTGTGCATAGTATTCCTTTTACAGTATATTTGTAATAATAGTAATAGGTCACTGCTACACATCTGGTTTCAGGATAAAAATTTCTCCATATTCTTTAGCTGAACAATCCAAGCAATTCACCAAGCAAATCTCAAACAAGCAATAGCAGTCTTCTTTATGTCAGACTGCCTTTGCCTAAAGTGAGTAAACCTCCAAGTTTTCATGGAGGAAGGAAGATCTCCTCCTGGTGTTGAATGAACTTTCACTATCTTCTGTAGGAATTAATGGCACTATACAACAAAGGTTTTTAGTTACAGCAAAGAGAAGAAAATAGACCGAGAGAACCTCCTTTGCTCCATTCCCCCAATCTCTTTTGGGATTGAATTACATTTGTGCCTGGAAATCACTCTAAAGAGGAGTGGAAACTCAGAATGAGAAGATACTGGATGATGTAGCTCAAAAAAAAAAAAAAACAAAAAGAAAAAGAAAAAACAACAACAACATAGCATTTTACTTCAAGCTCAAGGGTACACAGTTGAAAGTGGAAGAATTTCTATAAGACTATGAATCTATACAAAGTTGTGGTTCTCAAAAAAACTTCTTAGTCTTTCATATTACACTAAGCCAAAAAGTTCTTAACAACCACATATTCATTTTTTGATAAATGAGTACATTCCCACAAGAAAGAATTTCCAATTCCAGAAAAAATATTGAAATTGGTCAAAGCTGCAAAGTACTAAAGGGAACATTATTAGAACCATATGATCTGACCATATGTTTCTGCAGACATTTGTAACCAAAGTAAACATTCAGACTTGTCATAAATGGTCCACCTTTGAGAGGGTAGAAGCAGGGAAAATCCCAAGTTATAGTTGTGTCTTTTATAGTTAAGTATTGAATGAATGGATATTATCATAGAACTTGTTACCCTCAGATTTTAAATGGGTAGAAAAGAGAGTTCGGATGAATCCATTAATGTTGAAAGTGGGTAAATAATAGATGCTTGTTAAGTAAGCATTTTGGAATACAACTTATCTGTTTCTCCTTGGCCATACTGTTTCTAGGAAAAGTGGAGTTTAAGGTTATTTCAGGGTGAATGCAGGGCCTGAAGTAAATTATAATGTGTAACCTTGTCCCTTCTATTCAACATTAGAAGTGGATATTAGAATAAAAATGAACATGATGAGCAGGATTGAAATTGGGAAATTGAAAAAGGACAGCAAGCAACCTAAGACATACTTCTGCAAAGGAAAAAGGCTTATGGGTCACTTGTTTGTATATGAATACCTAGCCTGTTGTTTTTTAGGAACAGCTGGTGGAACCCATCCCCCTTTATCCTGTAAGTTGCTTCCATGAGTTACTACATCCTATAGGTTGCTTCCAGAAACTCATGGAAGCAACCATTCTTTCTCTAGGTTAAGCCTGCCAAAGCATGAGATCTGGATTATGTGTATCTTGGGAATATCTTTTAAAAATTCATTATCAGACACAAACAGAGCAATGCCTATCTGGCCCAATGTGACATTTCTTACTTTCTATGTTTTGAGCTGAGTCTGAGATTATGTTATTTTTTCTTCCTTTGCAATTCTTAAGATAGTGGATCATATTTAAAAAGTTTCAAAATTGCTTTTCATTTCAGAATTCACATGAAAGTGAAAAAGATGTCTTATTTACATTTGAAGGCTTTAGAAAGTGACAAGGATGCAATGTAGCAATTAAGTAAGTTCATCTACATTCTTCCTTAAGTCTGATAAACCATTGATGTGGCTTTTAAATGAGTAAGGGCAGCACTGTCACCAGTGACATAAATTTTCTTCTGACTTGCATTCTCAGTTAAGCAATGGCAAAGGGATTTTGTGAAATTTTTTTTAAAGATTTATTTTATTTTGGGGGGGGAGAGGGAGAGAACCTCTAAGCAGACTCCCCACTGAGTGCAGAGCCTGGCACGGGCTTGATTCCACGACCCTGAGATCATGACCTGAGTTAAAACTAAGAGTCAGACATTCAAGGGACTGAGATATTCTGTGTATGCAATTTAATTTAACATTCAGGATTTTTATCAGCACAGTATTCTTAGAAAAAGTTTTGTAAAAAATTCCCAAGGATAAAATAAGGTGAAAAAGACTTAGGAAAGATGTATCACATTAACAATTATATTAATTTCCTAAAAATATACTTTTGGCTGTGATAATTTATTAAGGTATGGTGCATATGTTTAGTCAATCAGAAGACAACTCAATGGAGAATTATTACACATAGTGGTAACAATAAAAAAGTATATTATCATTAAAATATATTATCACTAACACATACTTCTTCTCATAATAAACTCTATAGTTATATGTAGCCACAAAGAATGTGATTGAGTGGCTTCTTAATTAGTATCTTAATGTTAGTTTTTGGTTATCTAACATCGTACCTTTCTCTAAGAATGCCTTGAGAAAGAGGCCAAATCAAGTTAATTTGTTCTAAATTACATTAAAAACACACAGTGTAGTGTGTTGCTATCAATGTTGGTCTAGGTACTAAATCTCTCTGGACCTCAGTTACCTCATGTTTAATGTAAGGGAAGTATATGATTTCTAAAGTTCTGTACCACTCTAAAATATTAAAACAGTAATCAACAATATAATAAACAAATCAAAGCAGCACCTAAATAAAAGTAGACTGTCTTAGCATGATTCAGTTTGGCTTATGGAACTGAAAAGTGCCATAAATTGGGTGGTTTTAAAGCATGTACCAGATGCAAGAGTTACAAAGACAAACAAGGTCTTACCTTGTATAAGCTGGTACAGAGACAGGAGTGAAAATAAACAACACAGTGTTAAAAATACTATGTTGAAGTTAGGTGCTGGGGGCGGGGCAAGAAAATTAGAAATATTATTTAATGCAGCTGGAGGACACAGTGTTTTCAGAGAAATAATGCCTCAGTTAAATCTTTCAGGATGAGGAGTTTTCCAGGTAAAGAAAAGGGACAGAACTCTGCACAAGTGAAAGAGCATTAGCAAAGGCAATGGATCTGAAACAGCATGGTCTGTTTTTAAAACTATTCTTAAATATAATGGCAGCAAAGGGTGGCAGGGGATAAGGGTGGAAACATTGGCAAAGACCAGATCACAAAAGGCCTGGCATATTTTCATATGGAGTTTTGACTTGGTCCTGTGCATAGAAAGATTTTAAAGAAGTGAGTGGTATGGTCAGATTGGCATTTTTGATCAGTTAAATGGCAACAAAATGTAAAGTGGACTTTAGGAGTAATACTGGTGGCCGAGGCGGTCCAACTAGCACCTTCTGGGACGTGAGTCAGTGCTGAGCCCAGCTTTGCCAGGGCGTGGAACCTGAAGGAGATTGAAGAGAAGAGCAGCAATTCTAGGAACAGAAAATTGACCACTTTCCAGAAGGTAGGACCTGCAGAGAAGTGAATCTGAAGCAATGGGAAGATAGACCCCAGGGGGAGGGGCCATCTCCCAGCAAGTGAGAGACCAGCGGAGCACAAAATCAGAACTTTTAGAAGTCTGCTCCACTGAGGGATGTCGCCCCAGAGGCCAAGCAGGGGGTGAAGCCCTCATGGGGACAGTGTGGTCTCAGGACCACAGGGACACAAAAAGACCAGGGGTGTCTGAGCGCAACAGAGCTCCCAGGTATCAGAGGGGAGAAGCCGACGGGAAAGATGGAGCCAAGCTGAGAAGGTGTCTCTCAGCTCAGCCTTACCTTGGGCCAGGATCCAAAGCACATTCAGGCCACTGCTCTTTGAGCGGGCACCCCCAGGTGGCAGAGCCGGAGAGACCCCTCCTTCCTCCTCTGGGAGGGGCAGTGTGGGAGTGGCTGCAGGAATCTGCCGGGTTTGGAGATTCTAAAAGGGTTCCGTGCACCAGAGATAGAAATGCTTTGTCACAGGCCGGGTGAGCTCGGAGTGCGGCCGGAGACCAGGGAGACAGGAGGGACTGACTGCTTTTCTCTGAGGACACACTGAGGAGTGAGGCCCCGAGCTCTCAGCTCCTCCAGGTCAGAGACTGGGAGGCCGCCATTTTCAGTCCCGTCCTCCAATGCAGTATGGAAAGCGTTCAGGGAACAAAAGCTCCCGAGAGCGAACCCGAGCTGATTACTTAGCCTGGCCCCTGGTGAGGGTGGTGCAATTCCGCCTCCGGCAAAGACACTTGAGAATCACAACAGCAACAGGCCCCTCCCTCAGAAGACCAGAAAGAACATCCAGCCAAAGCCAAGTTCAAGATCACTGAGAACTGTGGAACTCCAGAGCTAGGGGAAAGCAACGCAGAGAATTAATGGCTTTTTCCCCATGATTCTTTAGTCGTTGAAAGTTAAATTCTTTGAATTTTAATTTTTCCTTACTCTTTTAAACTTTTTCCTTTTCCCTATTTTAACATTTTTTAACTATTATATCTTATCAACACTTTTTAATCTTTTTAAATTTTCATTGTTATAGTCATATTTTATCCCATCATTGTATTTAACCTTATTTTTTGTATACATATAGGGTCTGTTCAATTCACCAGTCTAATAGATAGAGATAGAGATAGATATATAGAGATAGAGTCAGAGACAGAGATAGATATAGAAACAGAAATAAATAATATAGATATAGGATTTTATTTTTGTTTTGTTTTGTTTTGTTTTTCTTTGTTTGATTTTGTTTTTCTGTTTTTTCCCTCTTTCTTCTCCCCCCAGTTCCAGGTCTCTTCTGTTTAGGTTACTGTATATTTCTCTGGGGTCATTGCTACCCTTTAGTATTTTGTTCTCTCATCCATCTATTCTTATCTGCATAAAATGACAAGGCAGAAAAAATCAACACACACACAAAAAAGAACAAGGGGCAGTAATGATGGCTAGGGACCTAATCAATGCAGACATTAGTAATATGACAGAACTAGAGTTTGGAATGACAATTATTAAGGTGCTGGCTGGGCTCGAAAAAAGTATGGAAGATAACAGAGAATCCCTCTCTAGAGAAATAAAAACCCTTTCTGGAGAAATAAAAGAACTAAAATCTAACCAAGCTGAAATCAAGAAAGCTATTAATGAGGTGCAATAAAAAATGGAGGCTCTTACTGCTAGGATAAATGAGGCAGAAGACAGAATTAGTGATTTAGAAGACAAAATGTCAGAGAATAAAGAAGCAGAGGAAAAGAGACAAACAACTAATGGACCATGAGGGGAGAATTCGAGAGATAAGTGATACCATAAGACGAAACAATATTAGAATAATTCGGATCCCAGAAGAGGAAGGGGGGGCAGAAGGTATATTGGAGCAAATCATAGTACAGAATTTCCTTAATTTGGCAAAGGGAACAAGCATCAAAATTCAGGAGGCACAGAGAACCCCCCCTCAAGATCAATAAAAATAGGTCCACACCCCATCATCTGATAGTAAAACTTACAAGTCTTAGTGACAAAGAGAAAATCCTGAAAGCAGCTCGGGACAAGAGGTCTATAACATACAATGGTAGAAATTATTAGACTGACAGCAGACCTAACCACAGAGACCTGGCAGGCCAGAAAGAACTGGCATGATATATTCAGAGCACTAAATGAGAAATATATGCAGCCAAGAATACTACATCCTGCTAGGCTGTCATTGAAAATAGAAGGAGAGGTAAAAAGCTTCCAGGACAAACAAAAACTCAAGGAATTTGTAAACACCAAGCCAGCTCTACAGTAAATATTGAAAGGGGTCTTCTAAGCAAAGAGAGCCTAAAAGAAACACAGACCAGAAAGGAAAAGACACAATATACAGTAACAGTCACCTTACAGGCAATACAATGGCTCTAAAT
>LNAC01001477.1:47631-90089 GCA_002007465.1 Ailurus styani | reverse complement strand
GTAGGGGACTTTAACACCCCCTTTACTGAAATGGACAGATCATCAAAGCGAAAGATCAACAAGGAAATAAAGGCTTTAAATGACATACTGGACCAGGTGGACATCACAGATAGATTTAGGACATTCCATCCCAAAGCAACAGAATACACATTCTTCTCTAGTGCACATGGAACATTCTCCAGAACATTTATGAGCAACTCTACACCAGCAAATTTGACAATCTGGAAGAAATGGATGCATTCCTAGAGACATATAAACTACCAAAACTGAACCAGGAAGAAATAAAAAACCCGAACAGACCCATCACCAGTAAGGAGATTGAAGCAGTCATCAAAAATCTCCCAACAAACAAGAGCCCAAGGCCAGGTGGCTTCCCACCAAACATTTAAAGAATTACTTCCTATTCTCCTGAAACTGTTCCAAAAAATAGAAATGGAAGGAAAACTTCCAAACTCATTTTATGAGGCTAGCATTATCTTGATCCCAAAACCAGACAAAGACCCCATCAAAATGGAGAATGATAGACCAATATCCCTGATGAACATGGATGCAAAAATTCTCTTTAAAATACTAGTCAATAGGATCCAATAGTACCTTAAAAGGATTATTCACCACGACCAACTGATATTTATTCCTGGGCTGCAAGGTTGGTTCGACATCCACAAATCAATCAAGGTGATACAATACATTAATAAAAGAACAAGAACCACATGATCCTCTCAATAGATGCTGAAAAAGCATTTGACAAAGTACAGCATCCTTTCTTGAGCAAAACTCTTCACAGTGTAGGGATAGAGGGTACATATCTCAATATCATAAAAGCCATCTATAAAAAACCCACAGCGAATATCATTCTGAATGGGGAAACACTGAGAGCTTTCCTCTAAGGTCAGGGACACAGCAGGGCTGTCCACTATCACCACTGCTATTCAACATAGTATTAGAAGTCTTAGCCTCAGCAATCAGACAACAAAAAGAAATAAAAGGCATCCAAATTGGCAAGGAAGAAGTCAAACTCTCACTCTTTGTAGTTGATAGGGTACTTTATGTGGAAAGCCCAAAGGGCTCTACTCCCAAACTGCTAGAATTCATACAGGAATTCAGTTAAGTGTTGGGATATAAAATCAATGCACAGAAATCAGTTGCATTTCTATACATCAACAACAAAACAGAGGAAAGAGAAATTAAGGAGTCTATCCCATTTACAATTGCACCCAAAACCAGAAGATACCTAGGAATAAATCTAACCAAAGAAGCAAAGAATCTGTGCTCAGGAAACTATAAAGTACTCATGAAAGAAATTGAGGGAGACCCAAAGAAATGGAAAAATATTCCATGCTTATGGATTGGAAGAACAAATATTATGAAAATGTCTATGCTACCTAGAGCAATCTACATGTTTAATGCAATCCCTTTCAAAATGCCATCAAATTTTTCAAAAGAAATGGAACAAATCATCCTAAAATTTATATGGAACCACAAAAGACCCTGAATAACCAGAGGAAGGTTGAAAAAGAAAACCAAAGTTGGCAGCATCCCAATTCCAGACTTCAAGCTCTATTACAAAGCTGTCATCATCAAGACAGTATGGTACTGGCATAAAAACAGACACATAGATCAATGGAACAGAATAGAGAGCCCAGAAGTGGACCCTCAACTCTATGGTCAACTCATCTTCCACAAAGCAGCAAAGAATGTCCAGTGGAAAAAAGACAGTCTCTTCAACAAATGGTGTGGGGAAAACTGGACAGCCACATGCAGAAGAATGAAACTGGACCATTTCCTTAGACCACACACACAAAAATAGACTCAAAATGGATGAAAGACCTCAGTGTGACACAGGAATCCATCAAAATCCTTGGGCGCCTGGGTGGCTCAGTGGGTTAAAGCCTCTGTTTTCAGCTCAGGTCATGATCTCAGCATCCTGGGATCGAGGCCCTTATCGGGCTCTCTGCTCAGCAGGGAGCCTGCTTCCTCCTCTCCCTGTCTCTCTGCCTACTTGTAATCTCTCTCTCTGTGTCAAATAAATAAATAAAATCTTAAAAAAAAAAGGAATCCATCAAAATCCTTGAGGAGAACACAGGCAGCAACCTCTTCGACCTCAGCTGCAGCAACGTCTTCCTAGAAACATCACCAAAGGCAAGGGAAGCAAGGGCAAAAATGAACTTGGGACTTCATCAAGATTAAAAGCTTTTGCACAGGAAAGGAAACAGTCAACAAAAACAAAAGACAACTGACAGAATGGGAGAAGATATTTGCAAATGACATATCAGATAAAGGGCTAATATCCAAGATCTATGGGGAACTTACCAAACTCAACACCCAAGGAACAAATAATCCAGTCAAGAAATGGGCAGAAGACATGAACAGACATTTCTGCAAAGAAGACATCCAAATGGCCATCAGACACATGAAAAGAGCTCAACATCACTCAGCACCAGGGAAATACAAATCAAAACCACAGTGAGATACCAGGCAGAATGGCTAAAATTAACCAGTCAGGAAATGACAGGTGTTGGCAAGGATGCAGAGAAAGGGGACCCCTTCCACACTGTTGGTGGGAATGCAAGCTGGTGCAGCCACTCTGGAAAACAGTATGGAAATTCCTCGAAAACTTGAAAATAGATCTCCCCTACGACTCAGCAATCACACACTATTGGTATTAACCCTGAAGACACAAATGTAGTGATCTGAAGGGGCACAGGCACCTGAATGTTTATAGCACACTATGTTCACAATAGCTAAACTATGGAAAGAGCCTAGATGTCCATCAACAGATGAATGTATAAAGATGTTATATATATATATATATATATATATATATATATATATAAATATATATATAAAGGAATACAATACAGCCATCAAAAAACACCAAATCTTGCCATGTGCAATGACATGGATGGAAGTAGAGGATATTATGCTAAGCGAAATAAGTCAATCAGAGAAAGACAATTATCATATGATCCCTCTGATATGAGGAATTTGAGAGGCAGGGTGGGGGGGGGTCATGGAAGTAAGGAGGGAAAAAATGAAACAAGATGGGACCAGGGAGGGAGAAAAACCATAAGAGACTCTTAATCTCATGAAACAAACTGACAGTTGTTGGGGGGGTGGGGAGGAGGGATAGGGTGGCTGGGTGATGGACATTGGTGAGGGTATGTGCTACGGTGAGTGTTGTGAATTGTGTAAGACTGATGATTCACAGACCTGTACCCCTGAAGCAAATAATACATTATATCTTAATAATAATAAAAAGAAATAGGGAATATTAATATTGATTTTCAGAAATCAATAAGACATTTAAAAATAAAAAAGGAAGGAAGCTAACACTGAAGGGGGTTGATAAACTGGGAGAAAAACAAGGGAGTAGGTATAAAAGGAGGAATGGAGTAAAAGCTGGAGGACAGAAGATCAGAAAAGTAATCAGAGAGAAGGATAGAGTTCAAGGTCATATGAGTAAGGAAGTTTTATGGTATAGTCAATGGAAGTGGGTGGATGAAATGGAAGTGAAATCACAAGAATAGAAGTCAAGAAATTGAGACTTTGGTATAAGGTAAGTTGGTAGGGTGTTAAAAATCTAGAATTAGAACTTATGACACCTGTGTACAAGTTTTGACTCTAGCGTCACTAGTTAGCTATGTTACCTAAGGCATTGTTAAGGTTTTTGGGTGGTTTTGAAAAGATTCCTTCTTCTCATCAAAAAATGTTTACTAAGCACCTCCTATGTGTCAGGCAGTATACTATGCTCTAGGACTATTTCTGCCTTCAAAGAGCTTATACTTTTTAATGGATGTTAATGTATTTTTAATATTATAGAAATGTTAAGATGATTCTGGAAAGTACTCCTTTAGAAAAAAAGCAAGATAGTGAAGACTGCGTTCAGAATTCTAAGACTGTACTTTTCATAAAGAGGTTTTTGGAAATAAAAGTATACTAAAATCAATATGAAAGTACAAAACTGCAGCAAAGCAGTAGAAAGAGCATCATGACCTTGATTGTGATGTCACTGTTTCATTTTCCTCATTTTTAAATGTGTTGTTGACTTTGGCAGACTATTTTGAGAACCAGATGAGCTAATGATTGTGAAAGCTCTATGTCAGACTACATACTATACAATAAAAGTACTACATAAGATTTAGTTGCTATGTTCTTGCTTTGTTTCCTTTATGTAAGTCAACACTCAATAATCCTGAGTAGAGAGGCCAAGAGATCTGAAGATGGGATCATCAAGAAAAATAGCATATCCTGAATTTCCTCAAAAATATATTTCAAAATTGTAAGCACTTTTCCATTAAAAAATGAAAGAAAATCTGTCAGGTAATGTTTCTTGTGTTAAACAAATTCTACTGTTAACTTACAGATCCTCTAACTAGAATCATTATGCATACCAGTATGCATATACTCAAAACTGCTGTATGCTTTGCCTCTATTACAGCTCTTACCACACTGTACCATAAGTGTTTGCTGTATGTTAATTAGGCTATGAATTCCTGGTGGATATGATCCTTGTCTCACTCATCTTTGGTATCCCTAGAGCATAGAATAGCTCTTAATGCAAAGCGGACTCTCCAAATATACTAGATAAGTGAGTGGATGAACAAATGCTAGGTAATATGGGAAACTGTCCTTAATCTTGGGCAGTCACAGTGTGCCAGAGAGAGACGCACTCCTACATAATTACTTGCAATATCATGCAATAAATATTACATTGGGAATAATTAATTTTATCATAGGGTGAGAATGCAAGATTTACAAAATAGCTGATATTTTGGCTAATCAATTAGTTAATATAAAATTCAATTAGTATTTTAGAATCCAATTATGTCAGAATAATACTGTTTATGGACATTGCAATAGAATGTGCAAAAGCATTCCTTGTAGGTAAAGTTGTTAAGAGTATACCCTTCAAAATAAATAAAGAGTAAAGACAATCTCTGGCCCACAATTGAAGGAACAGAGAAGATGTGAAGGATTTAATGCTGTTAAAGAAATAAAGAGGAACCGCCATACTGGATTCACAGACCCCTGAGGCAAAGAATAAAAAAAAATAAATTAAAAAATAAAAAAAAAAGAAACATTTAGAAAGAGAAAGTTCACTAAACTCTAGAAATTGGTCAAATGAAATAGGCATTCATGAGAGTCCTAAGAGAAATAAATACATTATTAGCAGCATGCTCCAGACATTCAATCAAAAATTTGATGTTGGGAGTACAGCAGCGACTAACATATGTAAAAAGAAAATTCCCTTCTCTATGAATCTCTCACAGAATTTCTCAATGGAATTTATGGATTTTGATGTTCCTCTGATAACTTTTTCTGTTTGCAATGTACACACATTTTAAGATATAAAAATGAAATGTAAAAATGGAAAATAAACTATCATGATTTATGTCTTGCTAGTAAAAGAATAACTACATTGAGTTTTCTTTGAAAGAAGCTCAAAGGGCTTTTGACCAAATTCTAACAGGTTTATTAGTGCTTTTGAAGGTATAATTTCAGCATACAGAGATGATGACCATTATACTATATTATTTTAGTTTCCTAACAACTAACATTTGAACAGTACTTCAGAATTTATAAAGCATTTTCATATATTGCATAATTCCCACAATTTTCTTAGATATTGCTTTTTCTCCCCAGAAAATAAAGCTGAAGATCAACAAAAGCCACTCGGTAAATAATAGGGCCAAAACTCAAACTTATTCCTGTGACCCCAAATTCTGTTTTCTTTCCCCTTGCCTGATTTAAAAGAAAAAAGCTTTTATGCACTGTACTGCATTTGATACTCATGTTTGATCTGTTTCTTATAAAATTATTATTCATCTCCATTTTAAGATGAAAAATATGGAAGTTCAGAGAACTTAAGTAACTTGCCCAAAGTAAGTCAACAGGTGGAACTGGAACATGTTTCCAAGTCTAACGGTAACAAACTTCATGTATATTGCAATCAACTTGAAAGGCAGAAATACAGGGGTACCTGGGTGGCTCAGTGGGTTAAAGCCTCTGCCTTCGGCTCAGGTCATGATCTCAGGGTTCTAGGATCGAGCCCCGCATTGGGCTCCCTGCTCAGCTGGGAGCCTGCTTCCTCCTTTCTCTCTGCCAGCCTCTCTGCCTACTTGTAATCTCTCTCTGTCAAATAAATAAATAAAATCTTTAAAAAAAATAAAGGCTGAAATATGGAAGTATGAATACATTAATCTACTTTATTATAATTTTAAGTAGGCCTATATTAAGGATGGCACAAAGAATTTTTTATATTTCCTACCTCCTGCTTTAGGTAATAATTCAGCTCCACATGCAATACAATAAAGTCCTGACTGCCAAGGCAGGTTACGTGGGTCCTTTTACAAGAGATGAAAGAGATCAATGTTTGAAAGAATGCTAATACTTAAATATTATAACACTAGTTTGAAAAAAAAGGGAAAATATACCAAGACTATACTTGATTCAAAATAACAATCAGTATTTAATATCTTTAAATCTTTTAACTATATACAAATCATAAGAGATGATGGCATCTAACAGTTTAGAAAAGTGATATGCCACTTGTACAATTTAGTACTTTATAATAGCAAAGAGCCAAATGAAACATTTTAATATTGAGTTTTATAAATAGTGATGTAGAATAATTTTATGTAAAATGACAGAATTTGGGGGGAAACCGTTAAGAGCATCAAAACCATATAAATTGCTTGAAAAAGAAAATATAAAAAATACAAATTTATTATAAAAAAGCACTAAAGTAACTCCCTGATTATGCCTTGTTAAAAAATATTCTTTTTAATCAGTATTTACCATTAGAGTTTCAAAGGTTCATTTCTGGGAATTGTAAGTCATGAAACTTTTATTTTTCTTTCAATACATTGAAGCTTGTTTATTACAGAATGGAATTTGGTATAAGATGGGTTGTTTTGGACCTTGTCCAAGAGTTTAGTTACTGAAAGCACTTCATTATAAGGTGGTTTCACCAATAAGGTGATCCACTGGCTCAGATCCCATGGATATTATAACAAGGCTCCATTGTAGAGTACAGGAAGCTGGGTAGCTAATGTTCTATCAAATGAAGCCTTAAGAAACAAAATTCCTTTTTTGGGGTAGACATGAAAATCGTTTAAGCCTAGAGAATCATAAGCCTAGGTCATCTGTCTAAATTTCCATTTCCTGAAGTGATGTTCTTTATTGTACATTTAATAATTGTGCATATACTTTATGTTACAGTTGCAGCTTAAGACACTCATTGTCTGATGAGGTCTTAAATTTATTTTTTATTATGAAAAAGTCCAGTACTAATACTGCCTTTCTACTTATAAAAAGATTGACTGCATTTATCTACAGAATAGATAAGAAACTATCAAGAATTCATAAAGGTTAAAGTAAAATCTTGTGCAGCTCATTGAAAATCTGAGGTCTGAGCAAGAACAATTGTGTGGTAATCAAACACCAAAAAATGCCATCACTTAGAGATTATATAACTACAATAACCAGTCTTTCAAGTGATTTTACAAGAGGCACTTTGATTTCATGAAGTCTTATAAGCAATCCTAAAGAATTAAATATTTGGAATGTAATTCACTTCAGAAAAATAATGCAAAGTCACTGCAGAAAAATTATGGAAGTCTTTAAAAAATTAATACAAAGATCCTAAGTAAGAATAAAAACAAAGCCTCATGTGAACTTACCGTAGCAAAGTAAAAATCATGTAATAATTAAGTTCATAGTAGCAGCATAGTAACTGCCATTAATTTCTGATACAATTATAAAAAGTTTTAAATGACTTATCTAAATTTCAAAAGTCAAGGCATGAAACATCTACTCTTTATGTTGTACCTTTCGTCCATCAGTAAAGCTCTTTCTCCAACTGGAAGTTTTCATGGTTCTTGGCCGGTATGCGTTATATACTTTCAGGTCTTAAATAAATTTGGTATAATTATTTCATATCCATTGAATGGATATGGCAAATTACCTGATAAACAATTTCTAATTTATATATCTCCGAAGCCTTAATAAAGTAGCCAAATAATTTTTCTTTCCTATTATATAACAATTCTTTAGTCAGTTTATCACCCTCTCTCTCTATCATACATCTGTCACCATCAGAGAAATCTTCACATAAAGCCAGGGTGTGTGTACTTTAGATATATGGTTGATCCACTAGCTAATATTTGAGGGTCTTCCATGTACTACACAATATTCTTTTAATTTCATGTTTTAGGTGCCTAGGTGGCTTAGTAGATTGGGTGGAGGACTCTTGATTTCACCTTGGGTCCTGGGAAGGAGCCCAGAGTTGGGATCCACCCTCAGTGCAGAGTCTGCTTGAAGATCTCTCCCCTTCTCACTTTGTCCCTCGCCCAACCCATGTGCTCCCGTTCTCTCGAATAAAAATCTTTAAATGCTTTTACCTGTTTTAACTTAATCTCCAAAACTTCTCTTTCGAAAGTATATTACTACTAATTAAAATGTTCTACCTCCTACTCTATAAAGACTGGTGCTTCATTATTTTTCTTAAAGATTTATTTATTTACTTGAGAGAAACCGAAGGAGGGGGGCAGGGGCAGAGGGACGGGGAGAGAATCCCGAGCAGACTCCTTGCTGAACGCAGAGCCCCATATGGGGCTGGATCTCACAACCCTGAGATCACTACATGAGCCAAAATCAAGAGTCAGACACTTAACCAACTGAACCAACCAGGTACCCCGAGGTTGGTACTTAATTAAAAAAAAAATATATATATATATATATTTTATAAGATTATTTATTTATTTATGAGCGAGAGTATGCACGAACAGAGGGAGGAGCAGAGAGGGACAAGCAGACTCCATGCTGAGCCCGATTTGGGGCTTGATCTCACAATCTTAAAATCATGACCTGAGGTGAAATCAAGAGCTGGATGCTTAACTGACTGAGGCACCCAGGTGCCCTATAAAGGCTGGTACTTTAATTCTTGCAATATTATCTTGGTCATGTCACTCTTTGGAGACCCTATACCTGTTTCAACAGTGAGATCATTGCACAAAATTTTTGAAATACCTTTTGGAATCCCTATATGCTAGTGTCACATCTCTATATACATTCTTAGGTAATGGAAATTTTTAGCCTCAGAGAGAATTAGATTTTGGAGAGAATAAATTTGAGGTTAATTTGGATAATACAGCAAGGTATGACTAAAAAATATTGTGCTTAATTTTCCTCATGTTGTTTACCAATTCTTCTAAGGGCAACTTTAAGGGTCAAAAAATGTTTTCATTGCAGCACTGTTAAAAATAAATATCTTCTGGGCACCTGGGTGGCTCAGTGGGTTAAAGCCTCTGCCTTCAGCTCAGGTCATGGTCTCAGGGTCTTGGGATCAAGCCCCGCACTGGGCTCCCTGCTCGGCAGGGAGCCTGCTTCTTCCTCTCTCTCTGCCTGCCTCTTTGCCTACTTGTGATCTGTGTGTCAAATAAATAAATAAAATCTTTAAAAAATATAAATATCTTCCTTCTTAAGTTACTAAGCAGCATATTCATACAATTATTCCTTAAAGGGAGATGAGTGTCATTTCACCTTTTCTACAAAATGGTTTACCTTATTTTAAGCATTCTGGAACAAAAGCAAATTAAAATTGACTCAGAATAAAATATCAATACATATTTCTTTAAACTACGGATTTTTTAAAGCTGAAAGGGATTTACATGATTTTATAGTACTAAATTCCACATTTCACAGATGAAACTAATTTCTCAAAGGACATGGTGATTGCCAGTGTGACTTAGCAAATTAGTGGCAGAGCCAGGAATAGAGCACAAGTCTCTTGTCTTCCAGCTGGTATTCTTTCTACTACCCAACCTTTATCTGTGAATTAAAAAACTATACCAGAAAAGATAAATGGTTTCACCCTTCCAAAAACAATATAGAAATTATCTTCTATTCTAGTGTTTGTAACTTATTACTCAAAGAAAATACATAATACTAGGGATCTAATATATCCTAATCTATAGATGAATTCTTTAACTGGTAAATTAACAATTTAAATTTCTTTGAACTATGGTTACAGTTGTACTATCCAATGCTGTATTTACTCTAAACACCTTCAAAATAAAAGCAAACATATACATATATAATAATTCATTTATCCAAATGAATATATAAAATACTTGATTGCTGGGAATTTTGACTTGAAAATAATAAACCACATCTACAACTTGACAACTCATAAAATTTCAATTCAAATCACCCACATGAAGCCTAAATAAATGTCCATTGAATAATAATGTTTCTTAGAAAAAGATGTGAATGTATTCTTGGAATGTGAATACATTTTTGTAATGATGATAGAGAAGTGCATCTTTTATAATCATTATTGATCAGAAGTATATTCACAAATATATAAAAAGAGTCAAAATTTACAGAAAAATTAGTGAGCAAAAAGAACGTTTTTCAGTGATAGTTACGTGTTTGGGTTTACTTATAAAATTTATATATGAAGTTTTCTATCCTAATAGCTCCATAATTATAACATTCATGCTAGAACATGACACTTTTCCCCACAATGATGAAGAAGCTAAATAATTAGAATTGAATATTTGGAGCCATTCATTTGGCATTCTGTAACTTTACATAATTTGCTTAAAATGTACTTGACTTTGGTTCATCAAAAACAGAAAAATGTAAAGCAATGTCAATAAAAACACAGTTTTCTTCTTAATTCTTAATTACTTACAAGTAGGCAGTTTAATACAGAAATAAACTTTTTAAGGAAACTTTGATTTCTTAAATAATATACTGATTTGAGGTAAATATATACTGAAACATGACTGACGTGTGACTGGATTAGACTGCTATTCATTTTTAAGTATCAGTATGAAAATAAATGGATGAAGAGAACTACAAAATACAAATATTTATGTGAAATTTAAAGGAAGCTACATATCTTTCAGATTAACTTTAAATTGTATATAGGTAAAGAAAACTTGTTAGAGGAAAATATTTTGTATGAATCACTTTATCAAAACTCAAAAACAATAAAACTAACATTCTGAACATAAAGACTTCTAAAAAGCTCTAATACCAAAGAATTAAAGTGAAAAATATTTTTAAAATAAAAAACCTGTAACATTTATCCTATGTAGAAATTGTCATTTATGGTAGCATTTAATATAAGCATGACAACATATTTTTATAGTGTTACAGTTAAGTATTATTACCTAACACCAGGGAACACATCTTTATTTTTAGAAGGAGACTGTTTAAAGTTCTTTATATCTGTTTCACAAGTTTCCCTGTGCTCCAATTTGTTTATGAGTTGTTTTTACATTATTACCAATGTTATCAATTTTACTTTCTGTGATATGCATGAGTCCATTCAACTTTGTGTCTGTGCAACCCTCAGCTTTCATTTCTTGGACTGAATCCACTCCTTTCATAGTTCTAATTTCAAAAAGATCTTCAACTAAAATGCAATTTGAATGATTAGCCAATCTATTGTCTCTATCACTTTCAACTAGTTCATTCTTTTCTTCATTTGTATCCATAGGATCATAAAGCTCAGGTGAAAAATAGATAGATTCATCCTCTGCTTCTGTTTCAGAAGCTCTACGTGAGGTGCAAAGTTCAGCTTCTTCACCAACTAGAGACAATTCAATGTCCGGATCCAAGGCTTTTTCACAGCAGAACACTTGTTTGGAATCATTTCTTTTAAGATTAGAATCAATCCTTATTGATGAAATAGTGATTTCCGATTGAGGGCATGGTCCAAATGATGCATTTACTGTCAGAGATGAGGACTCACATTTATCAGTGAGTGACAAAACTGTTTTACATCCCTTTTCTGTTTCGAAAGTGGAAACACTAGGGGCACAGTCCTCTGGTGACCTGAACTTAGGTGCTACAGTCATAATTTCATCTGTAAGATAATGTCCCAAAGAATTAAAGCTAGACCAGCTAGCTCTCTTTGTCTGTTTGTTGAAGGTTGGGCTTGTGGATCTGGAAATCACAATATTTTCTGCTTTCACTGCCTGGGCACACTCTTCCAATAATACAGGATCATCTATAAATAAAAAAAAATTAAGAGTGTTAATTTTCTGCTCCTAATGAATATAGTAATTGTTACATTAACGTAATTTTTGTTAAAAATACTGACATAACTGTATAGGATCATAACTTAAAGCCCATAACCAATAGTAGCAAGACTTCCATCTTAAAACAGAAAGCACAAAATGTGAACTCTGAAAGGAATCCTAGGTCTCCAGTGATTCTGAGCCCAAGTTATAATGCTGTCTGGTAAACTATCAAATTCCACACCAGGGACCTCAGAAGTGAATGAAAAAAGGAGGGGTAAAAAGGAATAGGAAGAGGGCTCTGAGTAACGGAGGAAACACACTATAAAAATCTGCCTTGAAAATCCACTAACCAAGGATTGGGAAAAACTGACCTAGAGTAATTCCCTAAAGGAAACTGGCAACCACAAAGACTAAATTATTTGTTTAAAGTTATAAAACTGGTTAGTACTCAGACCCAAACTAGAACTTAAGTTTCCTGATTACCAATCTTAAGGACTTGAATTCACCATGACATTTATTTTTTTTTAAAAACCACTAAATACTACAAAGTAAATATTTAGTACTTGCTATATTAAACTATCACATATTAGCTAAAACAATTAAAATGATATCCAATGATAGAGATGACAATTCAGCAAACTTTCTCTACAACTGGCCAGACAATAAAGATTTTAGGCTTTGTGGGTCATATTGTATCTGTTGCAACTATTGGCATACCTCCTTTTATTGCACTTTGCTTTACTGCACATTGCAAATACTGCGAGTTTTACAGATTCAGAGTTTGTGGCAACCCTGAATCAAGCAAGTCTACAAGCAACATTTTTCTAAAAGCATTTGGTTACTTCATACCTCTGTATCACATTTTGGTAATTCTTGCAGTATTTAAAACTTTTTCATTATTATTAAATTTATTATGGTCATCTATGATCAGTGATCTTTGATGTTACTATTGTAATTGTTTTGGGGCACTGTACATCACATCCATTTAAGATAGTGAACTTAAAAGACAAATGTGTGTATTTTGACTGCTCCACTGACCAGCTGTTCCCCTATCTCTTGCCCTTTCCTCAGGCCTCCCTATTTCCTGAGACACAACAATCTTAAAATTAGGCCAATTAATAATCCTACAATGGCCTCTGAGTGTCCAAGTGAAAGGAAGAGTCACACATCTATTTATTTTTGTCTCTCACTTAAAATCAAAAGTTAGAAATGATATGGTTAGTGAAGAAGACATGTTGAAACTAAGATAGATCAAAGAGTTATTTTGACTTTCAAGTTTTATTATTTAAGAAATGCATTTTTGGGGGGAACCTGGGTGGCAGAGTCAGTTTAAGTGTCTGACTCTTGGTTTCAGCTCAGATCATAATTCAGGGTCATGAGATCTAACACTACATCGGGCTCTTTGCTCAACAGAGAGTCTGCTTGGGATTCTCTCTCTCTCCCTCTGCTCCTCCAGCTCGTGTTCTCTCTCTCCCTAAAATAAATAAATAAATCTTGGGGGAAAAAAAAAGAAACACATTTTTGTAAGGCAATAGATGCCATAGATAGGATTCCTTTGATGAGTCTGGGCAAAAAAACCCTGAAAACCTTCTGGAGAGGATTCACCATTCCAGATGCCAGGAAGAACATCCATGATTCATGGGAAAAGTTCAAAATATCAACATTAAGAGGAGTTTGGAAGTCACCCTCATGGATGACTTTGAGGGATTCAAGACTTCAGTAGAGATGTAGTAGAAACAGCAAGAGAATTAGAATTAGAAGGGAAGCCTGAAAATGTGACTGAATTTCTGCCATCTCATAACAAAACTTCAGTGGAAGAGGAACTGCTTCTTATGCATGAGCAAAGAAAGTGGTTTCTTGGGATGAAATCTACTCCTAGTGAAGATGCTGTGAAAATTGTTGAAATGACTACAAAGAATTTAGAATATTACATAAACTTAGTTAATAAAGTAGCAACAGGATTTCAGAGGACCAACTCCAATTTTCAAAGAAGTTCTACTTTTGAATAAAATAGTATCACAAGCTATAGAGAGATCATTCGTTAAAGGAAGAGTCAATTGATGTGGTAAACTTCACTGTGGTCTTTTTTAAAGAGATTTCTACATCCACCATAGTCTTCAGCAAACACCACCCTGATCAGTTAGCAGCCATCAACTATGAGGCACGACCTTCCACCAGCAAAAAAGATATGTTGAAAGCTCAGATGGTTAGTATTTTTTTGCAATAAAGTATTTTTAAATTTGGGTATATACATTATTTTTAAGACATAATGTTATCACACACTTAAGAGACTACAGTATAATATCAACACAATTTTTATATATACTATGAAACCAAAAAATTCACTTGAATTGCTTTATTGTGATATTTGCTTTATTGTGGTGGTCTAGAACCAAACCCGCAATATCTCTGAGGTATGTATGTACTCAATTATGCTGTTTGAGTGCAAAACATACCATGACTAAACTGTGCTATTGTGCACCATATATAACTGAATGGACGTGACTATGTTCCATTAAACTTGATTTACAAAAACAGATGGCCAAATTTGGTCCATAAGCCATAGTTTTCCAATCCTTGACATAGACTATTAAATTAATATATACATATATATATGGGGGGCAGGGGAGAGAATCACAAGCAGACTCCTTGCTGAGCATAGAGCCCTATGTGGGGCTCGATCTCACGATCCTGAGATCATGACCTGAGCCAAAACCAAGTGGATGCTCAACCAACTGAGCCACTCAGGCACATCTCTAATATATTTCAAAAAAAATAAATAAGTAAAAATTTTTAAATTATTTAGACTATATGACTCTCACTTCCCTAAACTAAGAAATTAATGTAAGAGAAGTATCTGTAAATTAGACCAATTTTTAATATAGCCTTTAGAAAAACACATACCATTTGTACAATATTCTACCATGCTATGATATTTGTCATCTTATTAGATCTTACAGCCCAACCTGAGGGATAGGTATGCAGAGATTCCTTTTTCTATTAAGATTCAAAAAAGTGGGCGCCTGGGTGGCTCAGTGGGTTAAAGTCTCTGCCTCGGCTCAGGTCATGATCTCAGGGTCCTGGAATCGAGGCCCGCGTCGGGCTCTCCGCTCAGCAGGGAGCCTGCTTCCTTCTCTCTCTCTGCGGGCCTGTCTACTTGTGATCTCTTTCTGTCAAATAAATAAATAAATCTTTAAAAAAAAATAAAGATTCAAAAAAGTTATGTGACTTGCTCATTGTCACAAAGCTAGGTAGTGGCAAACCTGGTAAATGGAAAATCGGAAAATATGCATAGGTCTCTTGACAAAAGTGTGTTCCCATCCCAATACACCACAATGTTTCATTATTTTATGATAATACCTTCTATTTCAGACCAATACGCTTAAGGAAATTAATCTATAGCACAATAAATATCATTTCACTAGATATAACGAAAGACTTCTCTGTCAAATGTAAATAGGCAAAACTTTTCAAACCTCTTTCCTTTCTGGAGATGACGCCTCTTGGTAGACATGGACTTTTAGCTATTTTAGGACACTGTTGTTCTTGGACACACATTTTTGCTTTACCTTTCCTAAGATTTTCTGGTCCTAGATGACTTGCTGCTTCTGATAAGTAAATTAAACTACTGTCCTTCGAACAGGTCACTTCAAGTGTAGACTCACTGTCCTGTATAAACTTTCTGTCCTCTTTGGCTACATCAATGACCTGCTGGTGTTTTTTGGAAAATTCAGCCAAGGACTCCAGTGCACTTTCAAAGGTTGAATGGTGCTGAATCTGCTGCCGTACCCATTTAGAAAGTCCTAAGGAAAAAAGTAATAAACCCAAGGAAGATATTATGCATTAAGAATACACTTAGATAATTTTTCTAATGAAGTAATCTACAGGAATCTAGGGTATACAGAATGATTCTCACTATTTTTCCTGCCTAAACATCTTCACATGTATACTATGCTCATCTATCAGTAACATTTTTCTTTATATGCACTGATTATGAACTGGAGGGAGGGAAGAGGCAGTGGGAGTAGAGTGAAAAGGGAGAAATGTATTATTGTCAGTTTAGAATAACTGGGGAAATAAGGCAAATTTAATTTCATCATAATTCCCCACAAAAATTGCTTTTAATTTTAGGGTAACTAGAAGTTATAAATAACACAGTCTTTCATTCCAACTTTGATATCTTTCATGAAAATAAATTCAATATTCCAATCTCATAAGTTTTTTTTGTTGCCCTTCTCCCTCAATTCCAAATATGTCTTAAACTATCCTAGGAATGAAAGGAATAACAATGTTATTAGGGACAAATTGTGTCCTGTTTGAATATTTATTATATAATTACTTTTTTTTATAATTACTTTTTAATATATAAATAATCAAGTTGTAAGGGATATGATTTGACCTGTAACATGTGAAAACTGTATAACCTTGAACCATGTTGAAAGTATAAGGTGTTTTGTTTCATTTCAGAATGAAATTCAAAATCAGGTATCTGGGCTTTTTAGAAAATAAATATTCCCTTCTGGTGTTACTAAAACTATCATCGTCTTCTGAAGTCGTTAAAAAAGTCACTATGGTATTTTAAGTTAAAAGAAAAATAAGACAGGGCTTCGAGTTGCGATACATTCATTTCAAATACATTCCTTTACTTTTTTTTAATGGAGCTTTTCTATATTCAATGCAAACTGAGTTGAGTTCTATAGTTAATACAAATTGAATTTAAACAAAGACTAGTCATCAAAAGGAATTTGCATGTTGTGCTATTACTGTGTAGATAAGAAGAATTCACACTTTTATGAATCTCAGAAAAAATGAATAAAAACTATACAGAGGGCGCCTGGGTGGCTAAGTGGGTTCAGCCTCTGCCTTTGGCTCAGGTCATGATCTCAGGGTCCTTGGATCAAGAGCCTGCTTCCCCCTCTCTCTCTGCCAGCCTCTCTGCCTAATTATGATCTCTCTCTCTCTCTCTGTCAAATAAATAAATAAAAAATCTTAAAAAAAAAAAACAACCCATACAGAAATAATGAAAAATTCTTAATTTAAAAAATCTCTCGGGGGCGCCTGGCTCGTTCAGTAGGTGGGGCATGCGATTCTTGATCTTGGGGTTGTAAATGTTAGCCCCACATTGGGTGTGGAGAATACTTAAAAAATAAAATCCTAAAAAAAAATCTCCCAACAAATCTGAACCATCAGGTAAAAATTTAACTTCAAGATTTTAAAATAAAAAAAACATGTTTTCAAATTTTACATTTTTTTAGTTGAAGTATAGTTGACAAGAAGAACATTTTAATTTTTTGAAGATTTTATTTTTAAGTAATCTCTACACCCAACATGGGGCTCGAACTTACAACCCAAAGATCAAGAATCCTATGTTCTGTCTATTGAACCAGCCAGGTGCCCCTCGAAGAACATTTTAAATAAGCATTTCCCTTAAAGTTCTTTATTTTTGTTTGTTTGGGGAAAATAATTATACTGATTAAACATGAAACTTTCTAGAATTGAAAAATTTTAGTACTGTAGTCATTTCTTTCATGTTTGGAACTTTCTGTAATCAAAGAAAGCTTTTCAGTGTAAAATGTCAGGTTGCTTTTGAAAACTCAAAGAATCTGAGCTCCACCTGCTGACTAAACATAAGCACTTAACATTTTGCTTTTAGTTATGTCTAGACCACAATGGCTTGCTTTACATGGAAAGGGCAGAAAAGACTGCTTTAATCCAGGTGGATACATTTTAATACCAAACCAAATATTAGGCTCTGAAATAGAAAGAGTCCATACCCACAGGTAGCTAATCTGAAAGAAACTTAAAATTTTATATCTCTTTATCATAGTATGGTATGAACTTCTTAGCTTTAAAGATAATAAAGATATAATTATTTCCAACAATTCTTTAATAACAGATTGATTCCTGGTATTGACTCTAAAGGGACTATGTGACTGCTGAAATAAAACTATAGGCACATAGTATTTGTTCATCTGAGTGGAGGAAAAATGACCATCTACTACTTCATCTTGAGGCCTAGAGTGGTACCTTTCTTTTAGAAAATACTAGCTCTAACTAACATGAACCATAGAACAGCTGAAGCATTTCTAAACAACCAACAAACTTCAGTATAATCCCAAATGAAAGAATAAAGAATCCTAAGCAGCCAAAGGAAATGTGCTTATTACATGCTTAAATGTAAAAACTTATTCCTTGGAAAATTCATTCCTGTGAACAGCCTTTTCCCTGACAATGCTAAATAAGTTATTATTCTGTTAATTAAATCCCAGTCTATGAAATTGAAGGATCCTAATTGATACTATGTTAGTAACTAACCAACTCCTCTATAAAGATTTTTTTGTAAACACATAAGCATTAAAAGGATAGATTTCCCATCAATGTGAATTTTTCCATGTTTGATCTAATAATTCAAATTCTGTCCAAAATTTTTCTTTAAAACTAGCAGTTATTAAATACCAAAGATTGTTATTAATTCTTACTCTAAGCCCAGCTGAGAATCTTACCAGATATATATCGATTGGGATTACTCCTGAAGCGATCATCAACTAGAATAAGAGCTCCCCAATCATTTTTGTGTCGAATACACCTATAAAAAAATCAGGGAGAAAAGTCAAACAAAAATGACTTTGAAGATAAAAGCCAATAGGGTGCCCGGGTCATGCAGTTGATTTAAGCATCTGGCTCTTGGTTTCAGCTCAGTTCATGATCTCAGGGTTGTGAGATTGCACCCCATAGCAGGCTCTACCCTCACTGTGGAGTCTGCTTAAGAGTCTTTCTCCCTCTTTCATTTCTAAGATCACCATATGTTGTTACAGTGCGTTATTCTTTTTATAGATTCTTGGATTTGGTTTGCTAAAATTTTTTTATTTGTTTTTTATTTTTTGTAATTTTTTATTTTTTTTAAAGCTTTTATTTATTTATTTCACAGAGGGAGAGAGATCACAAGGAGGCAGAGAGGCAGGCAGAGAGGGGGAAGCAGGCTCCCCGCTGAGCAGTGAGCCGGATGCGGGCCTCGATCCCAGGACCCTGAGATCATGACCTGAGCCGAAAGCAGAGGCTTTAACCCACTGAGCCACCCAGGCACCCTAAAATTTTTTTTTAATTTTAAAAATTATTCAAGGGGTGCCTGGATAGCTCAGTTGGTTAAGTGTCCGACTCTTGATTTCAGCTTAGGTCATGATCTCAGGGTTGTGAGACTGAGCCCTACAACAAGCTCTGTGCTCACTGGGACTCATTGAGTCTACTTGGGACTCTCTCTCTCTTGAGATCGCCCTCTCCTTCTGCCCCCCCCCATGCTCTCTCTCTAAAATAATAAATAAATATTACTAAGAAAATTTTAAGTATACAATTTGGTGATTTTTAGTACGTTTACAAAGTTGTACAATCTACACCACTATCACACATTTTTATGTTACCAAAAAGAAACCTAATGTCTACTAGTCACTCCCAATTATCCAGTTATTCCCCCTATTCTCTGGCAATCATGAATATATTTTCTGTCTCTTTAATCTGCCTATTTTGGAAATTTCTTACAACTGGAATCATGCAACATATGGTATATTGTGTCTGGCTTCTTTCACTTAGCATGACGCTTGTAAGGCTACTTCGCTTGTCTGTCAGTACTTCATTCCTTTTTACAGCTGAATAATATTCATCATACTTATCCATTCATAAGTTAACGGGCATTTAGGTTGTTTCCACCTTTTGACTATTATGAATAATGCTGCTATGAACATTTGGGTACAAATTCTCATATGAATCCAACTAGGAGTAGAATTGCTAGGTTGTACAGAATTCAATGTTTAACATTTTGAGGAACTGCCACACTTTTTTCCCAAAGCACTTGCACAATTATACATTTCTGCCAGCTTTGTGTGAGATTTCCTATTTCTCCATACCTCCACTAACACTTGTTATTATCCGCTTTTCTCATTATATGTACTCTAGGAAGTGTGAAGTGTCATTTCACTGTGGTTTTAATTTGCATTTCCCTAATAAGTGGTGATACTGAGCATCTTTTCTTGTGCATACTGGCCACTTGTAGATCTCTTTTGAAGCAATGCTTATTGAAATTATTGGTCCATTTTTAAACTGCATTATTTGTCTTCTTATTGTTGAATTATAAGAGTTCTTTATATATTCTGGATACTAAACCCTTATCAGGCACACTTTTTGCAAATATTTCCTCCCATGCATGAATTCTTTTCCATTTTTTGGTAGTGTTCTTTAAAGAACAAAAGTTTTAACTTTGACAAAGTCCAATTTATCTAATTTTTTTGTTGTGTTATTGATGTCAGATTTAAGAAACCACTGCCTAGTCCAAGACAAGAAGATTTACACCTTGTTAGTCTTTGACCCATTTTGAATTAACTTTTGTATATGGTGTGAAGAAGTGGACTACCTTCATTCTTTTGCATGTGGATATCCAGTTATTCAACACCATCTGTTAAAAAGACTTTTTCCCCTATTGATTTGTCTTGGCACATTTTTGGAGGTGGGGATGGCTTAAACAATAGGAATTTATTTCTCACATTTCTTGAGTCTGGGAAGTACAAGAAAGAGGTGTGAACTGATTTAGTTCCCTGGTAAGGCTCTCCTGCTGGCTTGCAGATGTCAGCTATCTCACTGTGTCTTCACACGGGTGGGGTGAGAAGAAGGAGAGGAGGAGAGAGATGAGCAAGTTCTCTGGTGTCTCTTCTTAAAAGGAAACCAATCCCTTCATGAGGGCCCCACCTGTATGACCTCATCTAAACCTAATTATCTTCCAAAGGCCTCATCTCCAAATAGCGTTACATTGGGGATTAGGGTTTCAACATATGAATTTGAGGGGAGCACAATTCAGTCCATGGCAGGAAGTAAGTAAATTATATAGTATATGAGAAGATCCTAAGGAAAAAAAATGAAAAAGGGAAGAGAATATGGAATGTTGGTAGGGGGTGCTAAATTTTAAACACGGTGATATTGAGCACTGAGAAAACATCGTTTGAATAAAGATTCTTCACAGGTAAAGGATTGGGCTGTGTATATATATGTAAGGGAAGTGTTCTAGCAGAGAGAAATGCAAGTACAAAGACTCCGGAGCAAGAGCTTACCCGACATTGTCAGGGGACAGCAAGGAGCATGATACACCTTTTTTGGTGTGGCCTCTTCTCTCCCTTTAGTGGTGGAGTTTGTTTTGTCAGTGTTCAGGTTGATTTCTGGGATTTTTAAGATGATTTGGTAGTTATCTAGTTGTGTTCATGAGATGAGACAAGCCTAGAGTCCTCCTACTCTTCTGCCATCTTCTTCTCCTTCTGTCTTGGCACTTTTGTCAAAAATCAACTCACTGAAATATGGGGGTTTGTTTCTGGACCTTCAATTATACACCCTTTTTCTGTATGGCCATATTATGCCAGTACAACACAGTCTCAATTATTGTATCATGGCAATAAGTTTGAAGTTGAGAGTTTTCTTCATTTTCAAGATTTTTGTGACTATTCTTAGTTTCTTTCAATTTCCTTGTGAATTTTAGGATCAGAGTCTCAATTTCTGCCAGAAATCGAGCTGGTATTTTGGGATTGCACTAAATCTCTGTAGATCAATTTGGGGAAATGTTATCTTAAGAATAAATCTCCCAGTCCCTGAAATCCTTCCATTTATTTAAAAATTTCCTTTCAACGTTTTATAGATTTTAGTGTATAAATCTTGCATTTCTTTTGTTAAAGTTACTCCTAAGTAACTTATTCTTTTTGATGCTATTGCAAATGAAAAATTTTAAATTTATTTTTATTGAAATATAGTTGATACACAGTTTTACATTAGTTTCAGGTTTACAACACAGTGATTTAACAAGTCTATATGTTATACTATGCTTACGACAAATGTAGCTACTTTTTGTCACCATTAACACTATTACATTATGTAAATGAAACCTCTTAGTTTCATTTTTGGACTCTCTATTCCCTCTGTATGCAAAGTGATTGATTTTTTTTTGTATACTGAATGTTTCTTGTAATCTACTGTAGTTGTTTACTAGCTCTAACAGTTATATTTTATGGGCACAGGATTTCCATGTAGAATATCATGTCATTTGCAAATTTTAAGATAAATTTTCTTTTTCAATCCAAATACTTTTTTTTTTTTTTTTTTGGCTAAGTGCCCCAGGTAGAACATGTAATACAAAACTGAATACAAGTGGTGAGAGTGGACATACTTATCTTACTATCAAACACATCAGGGCAAATTTTCAGCCTTATACCATTAAGATGTTAACTACAAGTTTGTCATAGATGCCCTTCTATTTCTAATATCTTGAGTGTTTTATCACGCAATGTGTTAGATATTGTCAAATGCTTTTTTCTTCTCTTGAGATCATGGGGTTTTTGTATTTTATTTTATAAAATATGGCATATTACATTGATTGATTTTAGTTGGACCAACACAATTGGTTGGATGTTGGACCAACACAATTGGTTGAATATTGAACCAACCTTGCAATGCCAGGATAAATCCCACTTGGTCACTGTGTATAATCTGTGTGTGTGTGTGTGTGTGTGTGTGTGTGTGTGTGTGTGTTGTATAATCTTTTAGTAAGTTGGTGGATTCAATTTTCTATTTTTCTGTTGAGGATTTTTGCATCTATACCCATAAGAGATATTGCTGTGTAGTTTTCCTTTCTTGTGATGTCTTTGACTGGTTTTGGTAACAGGCAATACTGGCCTCATAGAATACAATGATACATGTTTGCCCTTCTATTTTTTGCAAGTTTGTAAAGGACTGGTGTTAACTCTTTGAATATTTGCTAAAACTCACCAGTGAAGGCATTTGGTCCTGAGCTTTCCTTTGTGGGAAATTTTCTGATTACTAATTCTTCGACTTTTTTACTTTTATAGATCTATTCAGATCTTTCTCTTGTGTCAGTTTCAGTAGCTGGTGTTTTTCTATGAATTTGTCCATCCTAAGCTATGTAATTTTTTGTCATGCGATTGTTCAAGGCATTCTCTTATAATGCTTTATATTTCTATAATGTTGGTAGCAACATCCCCCTTCCATCCCTAATTTTAGTAACTTAAGTCCTTTTTGTATTTTCTCTTGGTCAGTCTAGTTAAGGTTGTCAATTTTCTTTATCTTCTCAAAGAACTAACTTTTGTTATCCTTATTTTTTTTCTACTAAATATTCTATTCTCTCTCCTTTATTTCCACTCTAGTATCTGTTATCCCTTTGATCTACCTGCCTTCGGCTTGGCTTGCCCTTCTTTTTCTAACTCCTGAAGGTAAGAGGTTAGATTATTGATTTCAGATTTTTCTTTAAAAAAAGGGGGGGGCGCCTGGGTGGCTCAGTAGGTTAAAGCCTTTGCCTTTGGCTCAGGTCATGATCTCAGGGTCCTGGGATCGAGCCCCGCATCAGGCTCTCTGCTTGGCAGGGAGCCTGCTTCCTCCTCTCTCTCTACCTGCCTCTCTGCCTACTTGTGATCTGATCTCTCTATGTCAAATAAATAAATAAAATCTTTAAAAAAAAAATATGGGGTGCCTGGGTGGCTCAGATGTTAGGTGTCTGCCTTTGGCTCAGGTCATGATCCCAGGGACCTGGGATTGAGCCCTGCATCGGGCTCCTTGCTCACGGGAAGCCTGCTTCTCCCTCTCCCACTCCCCCTGCTTCTGTGTCTGTGTGCTTAACTAGAGTGTTTCTCTTACAAGCAGCATACAGATAGGTCATATGTTTTTTAAAAATCGGGGTTGTGGGATGGAGCCCCATGTCAGGCTCCATCCTCAGCAGTCGGCTTGGGATTCTCTCCCCTTCTCCCAATCCTTCCTGCTTGTGCTCTCTCTCTAAAATAAATAAATAAATCTTTAAAAAAAATAAAATTTTATTTATTTATTGGGGTGGGGGGAGAATCCTCAGGCAGCTTCTACGCTGAGCGTGGAGCCCGACATGGGGCTCGATCCCAAGATCCTGAGATCATGACCTGAGCTGAAATCAAGAGTTGGAAGCTTAACTGGCTGAGCCAACCTGGCACCCCCTGAGCACAAAAGGTATTTTTATGCATCATGTTAATTTCTTGTCATTTCTTATTATTTTGAGTTGTTTTCTTTGTGGCTGCTTTAATTAACACTTTAACTTATAACAATCTTATGTGGAATACCGACTTAATTTCAATAGTATACAAAAATGTTGTTCCTATATAATTCTGTTCCTCCCCCCTCATCTTTGTGCTATTGCTGTAATATAAATTATCTCTTTATATGTATGCCTGTACAGAAAAGAGGTAACACCATGCCAAACTGCTTATCCCCGCAGAGGCCTGCATTCAATGTAGACTTTGGTGTTTAGGAACTTAGATTTCAGGAGGGTTCCAATCATTGACTGATAAAAGATGCTCCCTGTGTTTAAAATGTTTGTGCAAATAATGATTAATGCTGAACACCTGCTTTGTTTCTAAGAGGTTAGACTTTGGGGAAATGCTAGGCAGAAGCTATCTGAATAGCCCCAAATAAAAACACTGAGTCCTGAGTCTTTAATGAGCTTCCCTAACTGGCAATATCTCACACGTTACCACGATCACCGCTGGAGAATTAAGTGCGTTCCATATGACTTC
Organism: Ailurus styani; assembly: GCA_002007465.1. Taxonomy (NCBI): domain Eukaryota; kingdom Metazoa; phylum Chordata; class Mammalia; order Carnivora; family Ailuridae; genus Ailurus; species Ailurus styani. The sequence continues at coordinate 65,476 of LNAC01001477.1, read as the reverse complement.
ACTGAGAGAGGAGCCTTGGAAGCTTTTGCCTGCTTTCCCCTAGACTTTGCCCATGTGCCTATTCTTTTTGCTGATTTTGCTTCATATTCTTTCAATGTATTAAATCCTATACGTGCGTATAACTGTATGATGAATGTATTCCTCTTCCTAGTGAATTACTGAACCTGTGGTGGTTTAGGGAACCCCCAAGACAATGCCTGTTACCACGTATTTAAAATGATAGCTTTATGCAGCTGTTTTAAAAATCAAATAAGCTAAAAAGAGTATAAAATACATTTATATTGTTTTTTATATTTATCTATGAAATTACCTTTATGAATGCTTTCTATTCCTTCATATGGATATGTGACTGCCTAGTGTTTTTTTCATTTCAACCTGAAAAGGATCCCCTGTAGTATTTCTGGTAGGACACGTTTTCTGGAAATTCTTCTCAGTTTTTGTTTATTTGGGAATCTCTTACTTTCTCCTTCATTTTTGAAGGATAGTTTTGTAAAATATAATAGACTTTGTTGACAGCCTTTTTCTTTAAATATGTCAATCCATTGCCTTCTGCTCTCCATAGTTTTCAGTAAGAAAGATGTTAAAATTATTGAGGATGTCTTATGAGGAGTTTTCTCTTGCTGTTTTCTAGATTCTCTTTGTCTTTTAGTAGTTTGATTATGATATGTTCACATATCTTTGATTTTAAATTACTTCAAATTTGCTGGTTTTCTTAGATGCGCAGATTAATGTTTTTCATCAAACTTGGGAAGCTTCCAGCCTTTATTTCTTCAACTAATCTTTCTGTTCCTTTCTCTCTCATCTCTCCAAGACTCCTATTATGTGTATATTAGTATGCTTGATGGGATCCTACAAGTCCCTGAGGCTATGTTCATTATTCTTCATTCTTTTCCTTTCTATTCCTCAGACTGGATAATCTCAGTTGACTTACATTTAAGTGAACTGATTCTTCTTCCAGCTCAAAACTGCTGCTGAGTCACTCTAACGAATTTTTCATTTCAGTTACTGAAATTTTCAAATCCAGAATTTCCACTACATTCTTTTGAAAAGTTCTTACTATTGATTCTGTCTTCTTTTAAAAAATGCTATTTGGTGAGATATCATTTTCATAGTTTCCAATAGCTTTTTAGACATAATTTCCTTAGTTTTTTGGCTATATTTAAAAGAACTTTATACACTAACTACAATGTTTAGACTACCTTAGGGACACTTTTTTTTTTTTAAGATTTTATTTATTTGACAGAGAGAGATCACAAGTAGGCAGAGAAGTAGGCAGAGAGGCAGGCAGAGAGAGAAGGGGAAGCAGGGTCTCTGCTGAGCAGAGAGCCTGATGTAGGGCTCGATCCCAGGACCCTGGGATCATGACCTGAGCTAAAGGCAGAGGCTTAATCCACTGAGCCACCCAGGCGCCCCAAGGGACACTTTCTACTGATTGCTTTTTCTCATGTGTATGGGATATCCATTCTTCTTTCTTTGCAGATGTCATAATTTTTGTTGAAAAAAGTACAATTTAAATAATATAATGTGGCTACTGTAGAATTCAGATTCTTCCCTCTGCTCAAGGATTTTTGTTGTTGCTGTTATGACTTTCTAAAAGTAATTCTTTAAAGTCTGTATTCTATCATGTATTACCATTGCTACATCAGCTTAGTAGCCAGTTAATGACTAGGCAAAGATTTCCTTAAACATCTGTAACCAATATATGTCTCATTCACCATGAGGCTTTGCACATGTGTTCCAACATGTTTTCGATCCTCAGCCAGGCAGGTAACAACTCGGCCATAGTCTTCACTTCCTGCTTCAAGAGAGCCTCAAGGTCAACCAGAGGTGATAACTTAGGGGCTGCTCAGGTCTTTTCTGAGCATGTGCACACCCCTGGTTATATCCACCATTGTACATACAGGCACAGCCCACTAAAGTCTAGGAATATGTCAGAACTTTTAAAGGCCCCTATATGTATCTCATTTCCCAGTTTTTCCCATTAGGCTGTTTAGTTAGCTTATTATTTGGCCCAAATTTAGTCATCATCTCAGGATGCTGTGAAATTAAACAATTAATTGCCTGGGTAAGCTCCTAGTCAGGTCATATAAAGATAGCCTTGTGAATGGGGTCTTCCAGAAAATCACCAAACAGGTTCTATAATGACAATTCTTAAGGAATAAGTTCTAGCCCTTTCTGCAGCTGGCAGATTACTGGCTTTCATCATGATTTAAAACCATTGTGAACCTGAAGAGAGGGAATGGGAATTGGGCAAGTGAAAACCCCACGGCATTCACTGTTCTTAATGAAGAGTCAGCAATTATCATGAAAAGAATGTTTCCTGGAAGTTGTAAACTGGTTAATTTACAGTTTTGAAAAAGTTCATTCTAATTATTTAGCCTATTTTCTCATTCCTTTGTTAGAGAATTTTCAGAGGTCTTTAATCTGTCATTTTTGTGCATCTCACCCAACTTGTTAATATTTTGTTAAGAATATTTTCACCTATAAGTCAATCAGAGAAAGACAATTATCATATGATCTCTCTGATATGAGGAACTTGAGGGGCAAGATGAGGGGTCGTGGGGGGTAGGGCGGGAAAAATAATGAAACAAGATGGGATGGGGAGGGAGACAAACCGTAAGAGACTCCTAATCTCACAAAACAAACTGAGGGTTACTGGGGGGTGGGAGGGTAGGGATAGGGTGGATGGGTTATGGACATTGGGGAGGGTTTGTGCTTTGGTGAATGCTGTGAAAGATGTAAGCCTGATGATTCACAGACCTGTACCCCTTGGGCAAAGAATAAAAATAAAAAAAAATAAAGAATATTTTCACCTCTGTTTTTGACAGATGTTAGTGTGTAGTTTTCTTTCTTGTTTTTATATTGTCTTATTTAGTTTTGGTAGGATAGTGCTGGCTTCATAAAATAAATTGGGAAGGGTTCTATCATCTACTTTTTAAAAGATTTTATTTTTTTATTTGAGAGAGAGGGTGAGAGAATGAGGAGGGGCAGAGGAAGAAACAGACTCCCCACTTAGCAGGAAGCCTAATAGTCAATTGAATTGACTACTCAATTTATCTTTTTCATCTTCAGTGAGTTTGGTACTTTGTGGGTTTGAAGAAATTAGTCTATTTCATCTAAGTTGTTGAATGTATGCATACAGTATAGTTTTTTCCATATTATCCTTCTAACGTTGGCAGGGTATATAGTAATATGACTTCTTTTATTCCAGAGATCAGTAGTTTATGGCTTCCCTTTTTGTGTCAGTTACCTAGAGATTTATCAACTGTATTTATCTTTTTAAAATCGATTTTTTAGGGGCACTTGGATGGTGCAGTTAGTTGAGGATCTAGGTTCTTTGTTTCTTGGCTCAGGTCATGATCTCAGGGATGTGAGATCAAGCCCTGTGTTGGGCTCTGCACTCAGCAGGGAGTCTGCTTGAGATTCTCTCTCCTTCTTCTTCTACCCCTCCAACTTGTGCTTGCTCTCTCTCTCTCAAATAAATAAATCTTCTAAAAAAATAAAGCCAGGGGTGCCTGGGTGGGTCAGTGGGTTAAGCTTCTGCCTTCGGCTCAGGTCATGATCCCAGGGTCCTGGAACCGAGCCCCACATCGGGCTCACTGCTCAGTGGGGAGCCTGCTTCCCCTTCTCCCTGTGCCTGCCTCTCTGACTACTTGTGATCTCTCTCTCTCTCTCTCAAATAAATAAAATCTTAAAAAAAAGTCAATTTTAAAATTCTTAGTTTCATTGATTTCCTTTGTTTTCAAATTCATTGATTTATACTCTTATCTTTATTATTTCTTTTTGTTTGCTCTGTATTTATTTTGCTTTTCTTTTCTTAGCTTAAGGTAGAAGTTTATTGAGACCTTTCTTCTTTTTGAAAATAAACACTTAATGATAGAAATTTCCCACTGAGCACTGCTATTGATGCAGCCCACATATTTAGATATATTTTCATTTTTGATTAGCTCAAAATATTTTCTAATTTTCCTAAGACTTTCTGCTTTACCTATGGATTATTTAGAAGTATGTTTTTTTAAAAAGATTTATTTCTTAATTTTAGTGAGGGGGAGGGGCACAGGGAGAAGGAGAAAGAGTCTTAAGCAGACGCTGTGCTGAGTGTGAAATCAGACACAGAGCTCAATCGCAGGACCCTGAGATCATAACTTGAGCCAAAAGAGTCTGATGCCCAACTGACTGTGCCACCCAGGTGCCACTAGAAGTAGGTTTTTAATATGATTTCACTCATATGTGGAATCTAAGAAAATGGATGAACATATGGGAGGGGGGAAAAGAAAGAGAGGGGAGGAAACAAATCATGAGAGTCTCTTAGAGAACAAACTGAGGGTTGATGGAGGGAGGAGGGTGGGGGATGGGATAGATGGATGATGTGTATTAAGGAGGGCACTTATTATGATGAGCAGTTACATGTAAATGATGAACCTCTAAACTCTACTCCTGAAGCCAATATTGAATTGTATGTCAACTAATTACAATTTAAATTAAAAAATAAAAAAAATTAAAAATTTAAATTACTGGACATTCACTGTAAAAAATGTTTTTAATTTCCAAGTATTTGGACATTTTTTTTTCTGTCAAGTGTTACTGATTTCTAATTTAATTGTTTAATTACATTTTGGTCAGAGAACACACTAGGATTTCGATTCTTTTTAAAAAACAAAGTTTATCATCCAGGATATGGTCTATATTAATAAATGTTCCCTGTGCACTTGGAAAAATGTTTATTCTAACATTGCATGAAGTGCTCTATAATGTCAATTCAATCTAGCTGGTTAATAACATTGTTCAAGTCTTCTGTATCTTTACTGGTTTTCTGTCTATTCCTTCTATCTATTAATGAGAGAGGAAATGAAATCTTCAACTATACTTGTGGATTTATCTATTTCTCTGTTCAGATATGTTATTGCATTATATATTCTGAAGCTCTGTTTTTAGGTTCATACACATAAAGGATTGTTGTATCTTATTGGTAAACTGACCCTTTCATCATTTTATAATTTTCATTCTTAATACTCTACTAATACTCTTTGCTCTGAACTCTGCCTTGTCTGATATTAATTAGTTAACTAATATAGTTACTCCAGAAAGTTCACTTGTAATTTGAATTCTAGCCTTCTTCCCAAATCTGCCTTCCACTATTTACTTTTCACAGTACTCAAATAGCCATTCCAAGCATTCTGTCTAGGTTTTTAAGACAGTATGTACTATGTTTACTCCATCTTAATCAAGAGTTGAAACCTCCTATTTTTTAAAAGTTAATTTTAACTTTGTAAATTTTAATTTTTCATTAAATACACAAGCATAGTTTAAAAATCAAATAATAGTACAGTAGTTATAGTTTTTATAAAAAACCCAGAATTTTCTTTTACCTATGTACACCCTATCTCCAACTCCCAATCCTCAGAAACAATTCCCTTAAATAAATTATAGTTCTACTCATTTACCTCCATGTTTCTAAATAACTTTTAGAACTACTACTACTTCTTGATTTTTTTAAAAAGACTTTATTTATTTATTTGACACAGAGAGGGATCACAAGTAGGCAGAGAGGCAGGCAGAGAGATGAGGGAGCCTGCCGAGCAGAGAGCCCAGTGAGGGGCTCAATCTCAGGACCCTGGATCTGACCTGAGCCAAAGGCAGAGGCTCCAACCCACTGAGCCACCCAGGAGCCCCTCTACTTCTTGATTTTTAACCTTTAGGTATCATGTGTTGATTCTTCCTATAGAAGATGTTTATTCTCTTACACCACTAATACTTTATCATCTTTCCATTTTCCTGATAGTTATACCACAATTCTTGTGTAATCAGTATTCTGTGGATTACCATTTACAGGTGTTATACTGCACACTATGATTACATTTTCTTTCTTGTACAAGACTTTTTGGTCTGCCCTAGAGTGAACTCTTTCCTTTTTTGCTTTTCTATGTATTCTATCTCTAATTAATTCCCAAACTCTGCCACAGCTATAAAAATTCTTCTCAGTATGGTCAAAATCCATCTTCAGAAACCAATTTAGATTGACTACTATCCGATGGAACTCCAGTTTCCTGCAACCTAATATTCCTCTGTCGGAATTTCCTCTTATTTGATGAAGCATATCTTCCAGTAGCATCCTGAGAAAGTGTGCATTTGAAGCTAATGTTTTAGGTGCTTTTTTTTTTTAAAAAAAATATTTATTTACTTAGTGTCAGAGAGAGAGAGAGGGAGGGAAAGAAAGAGAGAGAGCCTGAACAGGGGGAGCGGCAGGCAGAGGGAAAAGCAGGTTCCCCACTGAGCAAGGAGCCTGATGTGGGACTTGATACCAGGACGCTGGGGTCATGACCTGATCTGAAGGCAGATGCTTACCTGACTGAGCCACCCAGGCATCCCTAATGTTTTAGGTCCTTTGCATACTATCTTACAGATTATTGATTTTTTTTTTTAGATTTTTATTTATTATTTACTTGACAGAGAGAGAGAGATCACAAGTAGGCGAGAGGCAGGCAGAGAGAAAGGGGGAAGCAGGCTCTCTGCTGGGCAGAGAGCCCGATGTGGGGCTCAATCCCAGGACTCTGGGATCATGACCTGAGCTGAAGGCAGAAGCTTAACCCACTGAGTCACCCAGGTGCCCCAGCTTATTGATTTTTTGAGTCGTATAGAACTTAAACTGCAAGTCAAAAATTTCCTTAAAAATTTGAAGATAATTTAAAACTGTCTTCTAGCTTCTAGTGTTGCTTTTTAAGGAGTCTCTCAATTGTGATTCCATGTCTTTTGTAACAAGACCTGTTTTTCTTCTCTCTGGAACATTCTAGGACTTTTTCTTTATCTCAGGTACTTTGAAACTGCACAGTGAGGTGCTTTATAGATTTTCTCCCTTTACTGGTGCTTGGGTGGGGCCCCTTAATCAGGAAATTATGCCCTTCAATTCTGAGCATTTTTCTTGAATTATTTCTTTGATAGGTTTAAGTTTTTCCATATTTTCTTTCTTCTATATTTTCTCTAGTCTCTTCCTGTAGATCTCCTTTTCATCAGAAGTTGCTTTTTGCATACTGATCTTTAAATTTTCTCTCTTTGTTGTTTTGACCTAGGAAATTTCAATTTTATCTTCTGAGCCCAATTCTGCATTTAAAATTTGCTATCATGTTACTGCCTGGAAACTTCTTAAAATAAATCTGTTCTTATTTCATGGAGGAAATATCTTACCCTCTATGAATAAGGGGTGGCTAACTAAGCCCACACAGGAAATTTGGTCCATATCTTGTTTTTGTACAGCCTGCAAGGTAGGAATGGTAATCACATTTTCAGAGGGTTAAAGAAAAAATAAAGAAGAATATGTGTGCAGACTATACATGCCCCCAAAAAACCTTAAATATGTATTGTCCACTCCTTTACAGAAAAAGTTTGACCAATCTCTGTTCTATTGCATTGTTCCTGTTTTCTACAAGTTCTTCCACCCTGTTTTTGTTCTGTTGGTATAGTTCTGCTGTTGTTTTGGTCTGTATTTTTCATGGTACAGACTTTTTTTGATTATCTGGTGATCATTCTTTGCACTTATGTAAGAGTAAAATTTTAAAACGTTGTTTGGTAGCTCTGCCTACATGGGTGTGGCTTACAGTGGTAAGCTTTGCCAGAGTAAAGTACTTTGGTAGGAACAGGACTACTTTGCTATTACCTTAAGTATCTTTAGGTCTTTACTCATGAGGTAATTAGTATCCCTAGATAGGAATACTGTACTTTCCTGCCTTGGAGATATAAGATTGATTATAAACCTATTCAGAGCTGAGAAGAAAAGTGGGATAGAGTTATCACATTCCATAAACAGACTTTCCTTAACCCCCATCTTTAATAAATCCTTAGCTATACCTGAAGTTGAAGAATATATAAATTCTCTAATACGATCTCTCCAGAGAGTAAATTTGAGTGGGGTAGGGGGGCTGTCTACTTACAGTAAATTGCAATCAATTCTTTTGTGATTAATCCTACTTTAAATGATACTTTAGAGTGCCCCCCCGCATCCTAAGCTTTTCCATGCCTGAATCTGAAGAATTTTGTTGGCTTTCACAACAGCCTTCTTTTGCCTGCTAAGTCACTCAATCGTTCACCTGTTCTCCAGTGTTCAAAATTTGCTGGTATCTCATCTGTTAGTGTCCCCCCTCCCACTATTTTTAACTTCGTAGTTTTGGCAATTTTATCATTTTTAGCCCTTTAGTTTCTTGGAATTTTGAGAGGGGTGAAGATTAATATAAATATTTGATTTTTCCAGAGATTTAAAACAATCTAAATTTTATATGACCTTTTTTTGATATTATTTTAAAGTAACTCATAGGTTCTAAGGCATCAGACCACAAAATTAGGCAGGATAGGAAAATGGACATTGCCAATATTATAGACCAGTGTTGAAAATTAATGGAAAGTTGGGGTGCCACTCTATTTTTTATTCCATTTTGGTTTATTTTAAAGTGTTCTATGGTAGAAAGGCATTTAAGTTAACCAAAATAGTTCAGAGAAAAGAATTTCACCTTTTCTTTTTTCCATTGTTTTCATTCTGCCTTGTTCAAATGAATTATGCCCACTTGAGAAAAAGATTATACTTTCAGTAAAGCAGACCCGTTAAGAAACTCATAGTGCAGTTGTAACCTGGTCACAAAACCATCTGGTACATTCCCAAAGGCTGTTATTACATTTCATGGACTTACATTACTTCAAATACTCTAACAGTCCCACGTGGTCTTAAAAAAAAGATTAAAAAAAAAAAAGACTCAATTTGTTTCTGCTTACTTTAGACCTTCTAGACTTATCCCTTATAAGAATAGTGCCTGATTATAAGTACCTTTTATGTCAATCAATACACATTATGAGTTTTATCAAGTGATGTAAAACTTGATTTTTAAATGAATATTTCTTTGTAATAAAAAGTTGCTACTTGTTGATACTGCTTCCCTGAAAATCAATACAATGACAGTTGGGCTATCAATTTTTAAATTAATAATAATAAAATATGAAAACGACAGTACTATATATCAATGTTACAAACAAATTTTTTTAACAAAATTCTAGAAAACTATGTTTTGAAGCTCTAGACGCTCTCTGGCCAACATGGTATAGTGGAGAAAGCATCAAACCCACCATTTTTTATAATTAAGAAAGTATTTATTGAGCATCCATGCCCCAAGCTGAAGCATAGTTTATTGCTGAGAATGTAAAATACATGTTTAGGGAAGGAGACAGATATATAAACAGGTTATTACAATACATAAGATATATGTGTAAGAGAGATAATATATAAACTACTATGGGTTTCCTAAAGAGTAAATAACTAGTTGGAAAGTAAAAAAGAAATTTTCATAGAGGACATGACCTTCAACTAGGTTTTGATTCATAAATTTGCTAAATGAATTGTCCAAAAGCTTGTATGCCAAAGCAGAAAATAGTAAAAGGATATGGTATGTTTAACAGTAAGATGTTTTATGTTTAACAGTGAGAGATTTAGAGGATAAAGGTAGAGTCTAAGGATGAAAAAGCAGGTCTTGAGGATTTAAAAGTAGGTGGGGCCAAGATATGAAGGCCCATTTAGTAGTTATGTGATATTAGACAAGTAATTTCATCTTTTACAATCTGTTTAATATATGCAGAAAATGTTTATAAATGACAAAGTTGGATATAAATGTATTTTTGTTTCGGGATGCCTGGGTGGCTCAGTTGGTTAAGCGTCTGCCTTCACTTTATGTCATGATCCCAGGGTCCTGGGATTGAGTCCCACATCAGGCTCCCTGCTCAGTGGGGAGCCTGCTTCTCCTTCTCCCTCTGCCTGCCACTCCCCCTGCTTATGCTCTCTCTCTCTCTCTCTCTCTGTGTCAAATAAATTAAACACACACACACACACACACACACACACACACACAAGTATATTTTTGCTTCAAATGATTTCATAAAATTCAATACACTGCCTATATTAAAAGGAAAAAATAACCGAGGAAAGAATATTTACTGTCCTGAAGTTAAGTATAGGGACTAAATGTCAAGAATTTTAAATAATATTCAGACTCCCCTAGAAACTATTTGCTGAATGTTAAAATACAAATGGAAGAACACAAAACAGGTCATCAACAGGGAGACACCAAGTAAGCAGACGAAATGCTTCAAGAGCAATTTATAGTGCAACTTTATGCCAAATACCAATGAAATTTCTAGGCAGAGAAGGGCAGCAGCTTAACCATATCAGTAGATTAACCATAGAACCGAATCATTCAATTTGAAGGGAAACACCTGCAGAATATCATTTTTAAATGATGGGGAAGGGAGTGGGTGATGTGTTCTGGGACTTAAATCCAGCTGTTGTAGTCCTATGTCATTAGCTATCTATAAATCTGAACTCAAGTGCAATCTAATATGCTTATGTGTAAATAGGCTAATGTAAGTGAAAAAGATATGAGAAAAAATTAAATTCTGGATTTGGTTAGGCAGATTACAGTTAGGTGTGGGTCTTTTGGCTGAACAGAAAATATGTCAAATGGTCATGTTTTCATGATTTTAATCTTAACCTGTGTTCTTTTATTTTGATTATATGAGTGCCTTACAGACTCAGAGGAAAAAATTATTACATGGTTTTAACTAATTACAATTTCATGAATAGAGAATATAACAGATTATTAAAAGTCTAAGGATTAAAGTGTTTATAAATTACATGCTATATTCTACAACATGAAAATTATGTTATAAAATGGTGATTTAATAACTAGTTCCACAAAGCACAAATCTTAATGGACCAGAATCCTTAGGAAAAGAAGTATTATAATTAACTGTTATTGGTAGTGGCATTAATACTTGAGCTTTTTAAATTTTTTTAAATTTTATTTTTTAAAATATTTATTTATTTGAGAGTGAGGGAGACAGAGAGAGAGTGCAGGGGGAGGGACAAGGGTGAGGGAGAACTTCAAACTGACTTCTGGCTGAGCACAGAGCCTGAAGTGAGGCTTGATCTCACCACCCTGAGATCATGACCTCAGCTGAAACCAAGAGTCGGATGTTCAACCAACAGAGCCACCCAGACAACCCCAAAAGCATGGTTTCTTTTAACTCTTCTTGAATGTTTTGCTTTATACCCATAAAATCATTATCTAGGTTCTGATGTTCATAGGATAAAATTCTTACTATTTGGTTGTAAACTTCTATAAACTTTTACTGAGTACCTCTTCTGTGTGACATTCATTGATCAATCATAAATCTTATTTGAACTTTAGCAAATTTTGAGGTTTTGGGGTTTCATTTATTCCACTGATTCTTTTCAGCTTTCACTTGTGACATCTATCATTAAAAATATATCAGTTCCTAAGATTCTAATAAAGGAAAATGCTATCAAGTTTATTCTAACGTAGTAAGACTATCTTTTTCTATAGCCCTGGCCACAGATAATATTACAGTAACATTACGTTAAATTTCACTTACCTTCCGAGGGCCTGGTTTAAGGCCCTATATGCTTGAACTTCATACCACTGACGACCAGGTAAAAGACCTCTCAATTTTGAGTGTTGATCATTGTATTGTCGCTTTAATTCAACCTAATAATTTTAAAAATATTAAAAATACAGTAGATAAATTAAGGCTCATATAAAAAATCATATTAACTGCCAATATTCTAAACATCATTTTATTAAGGTAGAGAGATTTTTTTTCAGTATATCAGTACTAAATTTTATTCAGTTCTTTCAAAATATGTCTATTTAGGGACGCCTGAGTGGCTCAGTTGGTTAAGCATCTGCCTTCAGATTAGGTCATGATCCCAGAGTCCTGGGATCAAGTGCCACATCAGGCTCCCTGCTCAGTGGGGAGCCTGTTTATCCCTTTGTCGCTGCTCCCCTGATTGTGCTCTCTCTCTTTCTCTGACAAATAATTAAATCTTAAAAAAAAATTAAAATTTGAAAAAAACCATGTCTATTCATCATTATTTTCCCTGAATTCCTCCATGCAACTAATTAATTAGCTGTTTGATTAAATCGAAAGTTTTATTGGCAAATAATTTACATAGAATAAAATCCACAAATGTTCAATGTACATAGATAAATCTTGACAGATGTTTTGTCATGTAACCACCACCATAACCATAAAATAGAATATTTTCAGCACCCTTGGTGTGCCTGGGTGACTTAGTCGTTAAGTGTCTGCCTTCGGCTCAGGTCATGATCCCAGGATCCTGGGATCAAGCCCCACATCGGGTTCCCTGCTCAGCGGGAAGCCTGCTTCTCCCTCTCCCACTCCCTCTGCTTGTGTTCCCTCTCTCGCTGCGTCTCTCTCTGTCAAATAAATAAAATCTTTAAAAAAAGTATTTTCGGCACCCCCTAATCTCCTTTCTATTCCTTTTTATTCCTTTCTATTCCTGACTTTGTCAACCAATGATCTGCTTTCTGTTTTGCCTTTTCCAGAATTCCTTGTAAATGTTATTAAACAGTATGTAATCGTTTGTCTTTGCCATTTAGCATAATGATTTTGGAATTCATTCATGTTGAAACATACATCAGAGGTTCACTTTTTAATGTTTATTCAGACTGATAATCTCCGCTTTTTAATTGGGATGTTTAGACCATTCACATTTAAAGCAAATATTGTTATGATTTAGGTTTAAATCTACACCAGCAGAATACACATTCTTCTCAAATGCATATGGAATATTCCCCAGGATAGATTATATGTTGGCCACAAAATATGTCTTAAGAAATTTAAGAAGATTGAAATAATATATCTTTTCCAAAAACAGTGGTATGAAATTAGAAATCAATAACATAAGGAAAACTGGAATATTCACATATATGTGGAAATAAATAACACAACTGAACAATCAATGGATTATAGAAGAAATCAGAAGAGAACTCAAAACGTATCTTGATACAAATGAAAAGGGAAACACAACAAAGCAAAAATATCAGATGCAGCAAAAACAGTTCTGAAAGAAAAGTTTATAGTGATAAAATCTGTAATAAGAAAAAAACAAAAGATAAACAACCTAACTTTCCATTTTAAGAAACTAGAAAAAGAAAACAAACTAATCTTAAAGTTAGCTTAAGGAAGGAAACTAAGATGAGAGCAGAAATAAAATTAAGGCTAGAAAACAAGAGGAAAAAATCATTTAAACTAAAAGCTGTTTTTTTTAAACATAAAACTGATTTTTTTTTGCTAATTAAGCAAAAGAAAGGATCAAAAAGCGATAAATAAAAGAGTACATTACAAGTGATACTATAGAAATACAAAGGATCATAAGAGACCACTGTGAACAATTATATGCCTGGATAAATTCCTACAAATATACAACCTATGAAGATTAAATCATGAAAAGAGAAAAAATCTGAACAGATCTGTGATAAGAAAAATGAAGCAGTAATCAAAAATCTCTGAACAAAAACAATCCCAGGGCCAGACGGCTTCATTGATGAATTCTATCGAGCATTTAAGATAGAATTAACAGTATTCCTTCTCAAATGCTTCCAGAGTACTGAAGAGAAGGGAAAACTTCCAAAATCATTTTTAAGAGGCCAGCACTACTCACATACCAAAGCCATTTAAGGATGCTGCAAGAAGAGAAAATTATAGGCTTATACCCCTATATGATAAACATTGTTGCAAAAATCCTCAACAAAGTATCAGCAAACTGAACTCAACAGCACGTTAAAAGAATGAGATCCATGATCAAGTGGGATGCAAGACTGGTTTAACTATGCATGGAGCACTGGGTGTGGTGCATAAAAAATGAATCTTGGATCACTGAAAAAATAAAGTTAAAAAAAAAAAAGACTGGTTTAGCTAGACACAAATCAACAAATATGATATACCACATTAACAGAAGGGAGAATAAAAACCATATAATCATGTCAATAGAAGCAGGAGAAGCATCTGAGAAAATTCAGCCTCCTTTCATGATCAAATATAAAAGGAATGTATCTCAACATAATAAAGGCCATATATAACAAGCCTACAGTTAATATCATACTCAGTGGTAAAGAGTGGAAAACTTTTCTTCTAGTACCAGGAACAGAACAAAGGTGTCCACTCTAACCATTTCTATTCAACAAAGTACTGAAAGTCCTAGCCAGAACAATTAGGCAAGAAATAAAAGGCATCCAAACCAGAAAGGAAGAAGTAAAACTATCTTTATTTGCATATGTAGAAAACCCTATAGACTCTACCAAAACACTGTCAGACTAATAAGCAAATTTAGCAAAGTTGGAGGATATAAAACCAACATAAACAATCAGTTGTATTTCCATACACTAACAATAAACTATCCAAAAAGAGAGAAAGAAAGAAAGAAAGAAAGAAAAAGAAAGAAAGAAAGAAAGAAAGAAAGAAATTAGGAAAACAGTCCCATTTACAATAGCATCAAAAAGAATAAAATACTTTGGGATAAATTAAGCCAAGGATGTGAAAGATCTTTACACTGAAAACTGTAAGACACTGATGAAAGAAATTGAAGAAATACAAACAAATGGAAAGATCCTGTGCTTATGCATTGGAATAATTAGCATTGTTAAGATGTCCTTACTACCCAAAATGATCTACAGAGTCAGTGCAATCCCCCATCAAAATCCAAAGGCCATCTTTTACAGAAATAGATGAATGATAACTGGCTGATAACCCGCATGAAAAGATGCTTAACTTTACTAGTAAATGAAGAAATGCAAATTTAATAATCCCATTGCTTTTATCTGTAAAATACTGACAAATATTTACCAAAAGTGTTTATATTTTCCTAGAAGTACAAATAGAATAATATGTACAAGGATATTCACTGCATCTCTGCATTGAAGGCAAATAACCTATCAAGTGGATTAATTAAATGTTATATTACATTTATTCTGAGATAAATATCAGATTACTAAAAGAAATATTTATACATTTTGACATGGAAATTTAACCAAAGTATATTTTATAAATAAAAATCAAGTAAAACACACACCCACATAGAGCCAGGTATCAAGTTTTTAAAAAGGACCACAATTTAGAGCAATGCCAATTCTAAAAGAACCCCCAAAAAGACTTAAACCAAAATTCTGACAAGAACCACAGGGGAGACAGAGTTTAAAGATTATATACTTTGAGCTTTCCCTATATCTCCCCTAAAAAACTGTCAAATGCTCAAATTCAAGATGATCAGCTACTAACTGAACTACCTACAAAAAACGAAAATCAGTATTTTTCAGAGAATGGACTCCAGAATCTCTACAATGTACCATCTACAATGTCTAGTGTACAATAAAAATTACTAAAAAGTGTGATCCATAATCAAAGAAAAAAAAAAAGACAGTCAACAGAAACCAATCTAGCAAGGGCCCAGCTGATGGAGTTAGCAAAGACTTTATTATAGCTGTTACAGATATATTTAAATAACTTGGAAACATCTAGTTTAATGAATGAACTTTAGGGAATCTCAGTAGGGAAGTAGAAACTATAAAAAAAGACCCAAATGTAAATTCTACACCTGAAAAATACAGTAACTGAAATAAAAATCCATTGGATGGGTTTAACAGCATTAGGGAGAAGATGGAAGAACTGGTAAGTCTTAAAACAGATCCACAGAAGCCATGAAAAACATCAACTAGAGCAAAATAACTTCATGCACGCCAAAAACATAGGAGTGAAAGAATCAAAGCATATGAAAGCACTCAGAAAGCATTTAAATTTCAAAGCATTTAAAATTCAGAGCTCAACAGTACTAATGCATTTGAGACAATATTTACTGCCTCAAAGTCTCCACTATTATAGGATATCAAGAATCTCTTACTTTTCCGAGTGACTGAATCTACATTCATTTTTTTCTATCTAGGTACTAACACACAGAAACTGTGTTAAACTGCTTCTAAATCACAATAAATTCTGCTATCTAGTCAACAGAACTTGATAGTATAATTAAAATCCTTTTCAAAGAGACTCAAAGTTAATTACAGGACATAAAACTACATTCCTATTAAAAGCAGTATCACACCAAAGGATACCACATACCCAGCCTTCATCTGATCTTCATAAAAATTGTTAAAATTACATCATCCTGAAAGTGGACTACTTTTATACAAGGTCAGAGTGTAATAATTCAGACTGACTTATTTAAATATATAAGATAATGAGCTTTACCTATAAAAGCTCTCCTCTAAAAAGATTCAAGTTCTGAGTAAAAGGAAATTATGCAATTTGATTTTATATTTTTATAAACTAAGTGAATGAAATCAAGAGGGGATTTTTTGTTTTTGTTTGTTTTTGTTTGTTTTCTGAGCGTGTGCATGTGAGAGAGAGAGAGGCAGGGGAAGGACAAAGGGAGAGGGAGAGAGAAAATCTTAGGCAGATTCTGTGCTGGGCATCTAAGAGTTGGACACCCAAACAAATGAGTTACCCAGGCACCCCAAAAGGGGTTGTTTTTAGGCAGTTTTCAAGAATGGTATAGAGTCAATTATGTCTCACCAAAGCTTAAAAAAAACGAACCTAAGTAAAAAAGAATGCTGGAGAAACATCAAAAATAGAACACTTAACGTAGAAAAATTGATACAATGGTAGGAAGAAATTTTTGATAGTTGAAAGAAACACTGAATTTAGACTAATATTTACAGTTTCGCTTAGTACAAAGCATCTGTGATAGGCAATACAAAGATGAGTTACGGGCTCCCGGGTGGCACTTTATTTAAGTGCCTGACTCTTGATTTTGGCTCAGGTCATGATCTCAGCGTAGTGAGACTGAGCCCTGTGTTGAGCTCCACACTCAGTGGGGAGTCTGCTTGAGATTCTCTCTCTCCCTTTCCCTCTGCCTCTCCCCCTGCTTGTGCTCACATGCTCTAATAAAAAAAATAAATCTTAAAAAAAAAAAGATGACTTAAAAATATGTTCTGCCTAGCAAGATTTTATGAGGAACAGAAAAGAATATGAGTACAAATGACCATCAAATAAGTTTTAAAGTATTTACTTTGATTACAGGGCATAGAAGTAGGAAGAATTGAGACATGAACACATAATATGAATTTGGTGCAAAAGTAATGAGGGCCTTACCTGGAAAGGCAAAGGGAATGGAAAAGAGGTCCAGATTTGTAACACACTGTGGAGCTACAGAACTTCAGTGACAAAGTAGATGTAGGGCTTACCAAAGAAAGAAACGTCAAAAATGACTCGACAAAGTTTCCAGCCACCAGAAAGAAGCAATCTAGTAATCTACTGAGAGAAGACAAGAAAAGAAGTATGTTTAAGGAAGAAGATAAACTTGGCTTAATTCGTGATAATCTCTGGGGCACCTGGCTGGCTTGGTTGGTAGAGCATCTGACTCTTGATCTGGGGGTCATGAGTGAAAACTCTAGAGTCAAAACACTACATAGCTTTTATGAGTGATCTTAGGTAAGTCAATTCTGTTATGGCTTACTTTTCCTAATTAGAAATGGAAAGACTAAGAAAATCTAATTAAAATAAACTTTTAAATGGTTCTCAAATACAACAGTTTAATCACCTGTAACACTCCGCTAGTATTGGAAGCTCACAGAAATTGACTACAATACCTAGGAACTAGTTATCTAATGTGAAAGAGTAGGAATTGCTCTTTTCAATTAGTCAACTTTTAAAGATCTCCTATGTACTATTCCTGAGCAAGAATATAGTATATTTTTTGTAGTATATGCCTAATCAAAGATATAAAGAGTTACTTTCTTGGAAAAATTCTGGACTTTAAAGATAAATTAACAAGTAAGTTTTAAGAAGTTTTAAAGCTACTCAAAAGAAAACAAAATCTCTTCAATATAGTCTATAATACTATGAAACTTTTTATTTTTTTATTTTTTTAAGATTTTATTTATTTATTTGACACAGAGAGAGATTACAAGTAGGCAGAGAGGCAGGCAGAGAGACAGGG